>VUQH01022577.1:0-19464 GCA_015106775.1 Etroplus canarensis | reverse complement strand
TTTCGGCTGCTCCCGTTAGGGGTCGCCACAGCGGATCATCTGCCTCCATCTCATCCTATCCCTTGCATCCTCTTCCCTCACACCAACCATCTGCATGTCCTCCTCCACTACATCCATTAACCTTCTCTGTGGTCTTCCTCTTCTCCTCCTGCCTGGCAGCTCCATCTTCAACATCCTTTGTCCAATATATCCACCATCCCTCCTCTGAACATGTCCAAACCATCTCAGCCTTGCCTCTCTGACTTTCATCTCCAAATTGCTCAACCTGAGCTATCCCTCTGATGGACTCATCAAATCTCAACATCTTCCAATTCTGCCACCTCCTGTCTTTTTGTCTCCAAACCATACATCATAGCAGGTCTCACTACCATCTTGTAAACCTTCCCTGTCACTCTTGCTGCTATCCTTCTGTCACAAAGCACCCCTGACACTCATCTCCACCTACTCCACCCTGCCTGCACTCTCTTCTTCACATCTCTTGTGCTCTGTCCACTGGTGATGGTGGATCTCAGGTATTTAAACTCATCCATCTTTACTACCTCTACTCCTTGCATCTTTACCAAGGAGTAGAGGTAGTGAAGGTGGATAAAATCTAATTTGCTAAACTATATAATTCAGTCTTATTGTGCTCATACTATGCTAAAGTAGCTTTGCATGATTCATATTTCAAAATAATCCTCATTTGTCTTTCAGTGGTGCAGCCCCTCAGTTCATCCAGTCTGAAACAAGCTGTTTTAGCTCCTCTCCCTTGAAGCCAGCTTTCTTCCTCTTGGTCGCCCTTTGCAAAGAGAAGGTTGAATAGTAAGTGGGTGGGGCTTCTGTGCTTGAGATGACCATATAAGGGATATCAACACTGTGACTTCATACAGAGTCAAAAATTCTTTAAAAAACTGTCTGAAACAGAGCATTCAGAGCAGTCTGAAGCCTCAGCGAGATTACCTGCACATATCCTGAGCTCATTATAACCTCCTCCAAAGAGGTTATGCTTTTGGTTTGGTTTATTTGTGTGTTATAGCAGGATTACACAAAAAGTTATGGATGGATTTGCATGAAAATTTTTTACCACAGGTGGGGCTTGGCCCAATGTAAAAGTGGTTAACGTCCACAGTGGATCCAGCTTGGGATCGAGGAATTTTTTTTTTAAAGGATTCTCCAATTCAGCAGCTGGATTGGTGCAGTCTGATGACATCATAGCGTGGTAAAAAAGACTGTCCCATTTCCAAGGCTCCTTCAAATGCACCCACCTTTTCCACGAAGGATTTGGAGGACCCATCAGGTGGATCATTTCCGCCCCACCCTATTACAAGATTCATTGTGCACCCGGCAGCTGTTTTTTTTCCAAAATATTATGGCCAGCTTAAGCGAAGCAGCTGAGGAATACACTTTTACAGTTTCATCTCATTTAAATATTTTATTGTACAATGTTAAAATAACAAAGAACCTTAAAATGTTCAATTTAAGCTAAGTCAGTGATTTGAGTCGTTACTTCTTGTGGCTCAGCTTTTAGGTCCCACAAACTTTTAAAGCCTTTGCTGTCAGACATTAGCAGTTCAAAAGTTGACTTTGATTGTTCAGAGACTGCGGTCGTTTTATGGATAATACTAAAAATATGTAGACCACCATTTAGTGGTTTCACCATCACCAGATTTTAGCTTTTCTTTGAATAAATGTTGAACTAAATAATATTACTGTAATTCCAAGTTGTAAGGACATGTTTTCATTGTCAAATAATTCAAATATGTCCAAAAGGCACCTTGGTAAACTGCTTCCTAACACAGCTATCTGATCAGCCAATCATGTGACAGCATTTAAATGCATTTAGGCATGTAGACGTGGTCAAAATGACCTGCTGAAGTCCAATTCGAGCATCAGAATGGGCAAAAAAAGTGATTTAAGTGACTTTGAATGTGGCATGGTTGTTAATGCCATACAGGCTGGTCCGAGTATTTCTGCTGATCTACTGGGATTTACCACACAGCAACTCTGAGGTTTACAGAGAACAGTCCAAAAAAAGAGAAAATAGCTAATGAGTGTCGGCTCTCTGTGAGAAAATGCCTTGATGATGCCAGAGGTTCGAGGACAATGGTCAAACTGTTTCTTGTTAACAGGAAGGCGACAGGTAACAGCAGAACCTGTGTAATGCTATCATTTCTTTGAGGAGTGTTTCCAGCGCCTTGTTGAATCACTCTGTTCAGCTTTGGCGGAGGTATGCAGTCTCAGACTGCTCTTGATTCAAACTTTGGACATGTTTAATATGAGCATCCACCACTGTAGTAGTATATATTTGGGGAAAGCATAATCGGCCCCTAACTTATAAAAACTTAGTTGTGAGTTATGGGAAAGCATAACTCCAAATGGTGCAAAACAGCTTAGATTAATAATATCAAAAATACCATAAAAAACCAGCATTTTCTCCCCCGGGACTGACAAATGATTCTGATTCTTCAGAGGAAAATAGTCTTCATTTCTACGGCAGGACAAAAGCAACATGACTAAACTATTTGCACGTTGGCCAACATGAAGTCATGACCAGTGGCTGCAGTTGTAGAAAAGCCCGGAGAAATATCAGCTGACAGGCTTTGAACAAGATAAAGTTCTTAAGGATTGTTTCTTTTTATCACCACATCTTGTACATTTTGAAAAAAATTGTTGAACTCTGGAGTGATTTATGTTACACACTGCAAATTATACATACATGTCTATTTTAATCTTCATTTTCTGCCTTTAAATTTATAGTTATTTATACATAACTAAACGTCTGTAACAAGATACAATGTTCCCCCTGGGATTAATAAAATATTCTGATTCAGAGATGCTCTTCTGCATCTCTTGTGGTTATTTGAGTTATGGCTGCCATCCTGAGCAGCTTTTCACTCATTTTCTCCCAGAGAACTGCTGCTCATGGGATATTTTCTCCATTTTGGACAATTCTCTGTAAACTCTTGAGACAGTTGTGCAGGAAAATCCCGACAGATCAGCAGTTTGTGAAATATTCAGACCAGCCCATCTGCCACCAACAACGATAACACATTCAGTCTTTTAAATCACCTTCTTCAGTATTCTGATGATCGCTTTCAACTTCAGCAGGTCATCCTGACCATGTCTAAATTCACTGAGTAGCCACCATGTGATCAGCCAATTAGATATTTGCATTAACAAGCAGTTGAAAAGGTGTACCTAATAAAGTGGTGAAAGTATACGCACAGTTTTTCACTTGGGAAATTATAAGAATGCATTTAGGAAAGTACAGACCTTCATCTTCCTTCATTATACTCATTTCCAACTCTGTTTTAATTTTCAGTCCCAGGAGAGACTCCAGAGTCTTAAGGGACACTAAAATATGTTAATAATTACACACACAACTTAAGACCACACCACCCTGAAAACACCCAACCTCATTTGAGTTTGGAAGCAGAGCAGGGCTGGGCCTGGTTAGTACTTAGATGGGAGACCTCCTAGGGATCCCAGGTATTGGGGGCAGCTGTGGCTCAAGAAGTAGAGCAGGTAGGCTGGTGTTTTGATCCACAGCTCCTCTGGTCAGCATGCTTAAATGTTCTTGGGTAGGGCACTGAACCCCAAATTGCTCCTGATGCAGCCAGTGTGAGTGCGTGCAGGATAGGTGAACGAAGAAGCACTTTGACTGCTGTATTTTACACCGAAATGGGTTTAAATTCCTCACCAGACTTATTAAAAATTAGATTTAATGGTGAAGCCCTTAAACTGCCAGCTGGGATTTGAATATTTTAATAAGAGTTGAACAGGAGAGCTTAAAACAGCAGATATAGACTAAAGTAAATGGGATGAAACTATGAAGCAACTTTAAATCAAGCATCAGGGTTCAAGAGGTTCAATGAATTTCAGTAATATAAAAGAGGAATAAACAGGAAAGATTTCAGTCTTTAAAGCCTCACATTAAAAAAAAAAAACAGGTGGTGCAGCTCAGTGTCAGCAGAGTGGAGATAAGTGATCATTTCGATGAGTTAAAAAGCTGCCATAAGCTTTCCTCCTTTTAGTAAGAATTCGTGTGAGTGAGCAGTGATTTCCTCTGCAGCCCAAGCAGATAATTAACAAGTCACCATGCAAATAACATCTGAACAAGCAAAGACAGGGATGTTTTCAATTTGCATAGTATATGAGCCATATCAACATGGAATACGCCCCTCTGATGGTATACATGCTATAATACAGTCAAATGTATTCCTAAAACAACAATGGCTGACCAAACACTGTGCTGGATTTCACTGCAATCAAAGAAACGCTGCAGCCTGCCAGAGATTATAAAATACATTATGAAAAGACATCAAGAGATACTTGTTACAGCAAAGTAACAAGTAATGGTAAAACTGTGAGGGGACTTACGTTGGTGACGGCGTCAATGTTTGCTCCAGTCAGGCAGAGATGACGGACAACTTCGAGGCTCCCATTGTTAGCAGCCAGGTGGAGGGGGGTTCTGCCATACTGTGCAAAGACAGCAAAATGAAAGGAGGTTTCAGCAAACAGCAACACTTGTGACAGTGAGGGACATAATCTTTACAGGAGATTTTTTTTGGTCAGGAATCTGTAATAGTACCAATAATTTAAACATTATGAAGATAAAGATCCCCGCACAGCAGCCGAAAATAACTTTGACCATATACAGCACAAAAGATGGATGTAGCCACCGTGACATCACCCACTGGTTTAGGAAGTCCTGTTATGAGGCATCAAGAGCTTTTAACTACAAGCTTTATTTACCCATTCACACACACAGTCATACAGTGCTTCATTCTATGCCTTTCATGCACACACACACACTGATGGATGCATTAGGAGCAATTTGGGGTTCGGTATCGTACTAAAGGATGCTTTGGCATGTGGACTGGAAGAACCTGGGATTGAACAACCAACCTTCTGACTGATAGATGACTTGCTCTACCTCCTAAGCCACAGCTGCCACATCAACAGACTGAAGCAATTAGCTGCTCTGCTATGCACAGGATCCTGACCCAAGATTAGGTTGTTTACAAGTTACTTAGCACCAGGTTCTCCACAAACAAGAGCGGGGGATCAGAGAGGGGCGACCCAGGTCCGGCTGGTCACAAGCGGCTCTCATTCGTTCGCCAGGGCTGTCTGAGACCAAACAATGAGCCACAGCACTACAGCACCACTGTGTCCAGGTGGGATTCTGACTTAGAAGCCACCATCGACTCCTCAAATACACCAAATGTATGAACCTGTGGTTCCTCCCATACTGAGCAGGATTACTACTGCAACAACACATCATTAGTAGGATAAAACTAACCTGATGAAGAAAGGTGATTCAAGAGATTCTGAATGTATTCAGTGAGCAGCAGGTCTTTGGGAGAAAATGCCTTGCTGATGCCGGAGGTGATCAGAGGAGGATAATGGCCAGACTGCTTCCAGCTGATGGGAATGCGACAGCAACTCAAATAACCACTCGTTAAAAACAATGTATGCAGAAGAGCATCTCTGAATGTACAGCATGTTCGGGCTCAATGCAGAAGGTCTACAGCAGCACAAGAACACACCGGGTGCCACTCTTGTCATCCAACAACACGAAACTGAGGCTGATTTAAGACTGAGAATGAACTGAGGGGCTGCACCGAGGCCCAGAATAAAATAAATAAGCATCATTTCAAACTGTGAATCATGCAAAGTTATTCTAGTGAAGAATAAAAATACAAAGCTAGAAAAAATAGGTCCTCTTTAACTGCTGTCACTGTAACACAAATGAGGAGAAAAAACAAGGTTAGAATGAAAATAATGAAATACATTTATGAAACAAACGTTCTTCTTTGTTCTTGCCTCATGCTACAGCTTCAATTGGCTGACTGGCCCCTGAAAACAACACTAACATGATCACTGGATATTTATCCTTAATTATCTGTAGTAAACCAAGAATACTAACAGTTTTAAACATACCAGAAATGTTTTGTTTGCCACAGACTATAAAAAAAAATGTTTGGAATATATCAATACCCACTACAAATAAATAAACCCCAGTGAAAGGAGCATTTCTATCAATTCCCCCTTGTAGCTACTTGAAAGAACAAGGAACAACCATCCTTTTCTGTTATTCTGTGCAAACAGAGCTGGAGACGTTCTCAATCCCACTCCTCTTATTTTTCCTCCCTACAGCTTTCTCTCTACAGCTGACAGCGAAGAGAAATCCAGGCACAGAGTCAGCAGTGTGTGATATGCTGCTTTAGATAAGCTTAAAAGCAGCAAGCTCAAACTGAAAATAATGCATAAATCACAACATCTCCCCGGGAGCGCTGTCTGCTCCTGATGCACATCACCTCCCTGTACTACGCTGGAAAAAATGTTTCTGACTGCAGAAAAGGCTGAGAGGGCTGGCAGAAAAGCTATCCCATTGCAGAATGCATTAAAATGGATAGTGTCAAAACAGAGAGTGAGATCTCCGCAAGAAGAAATAAGACGCACCTCGCAAAAAGGCAGAAGACGATGGGATCTTTAAAGAAATATAAACCAGGTGTGTGAGCGCTCCTTCAAAGGACCAGTTCAAGAAGAGACACGGCTTGACAGAAGATACTGTAAAACATGCCTACAGATCATTGTACATGTCCATGGGAGGACAAAAATGTACAGAATACCAAGTTTCTGAGCTCAGTCTAGATCAGACTGGATAATGCTGCAAAAATCCTCAAACAGTAAATATTTACACTTGCAGGAAATCCCCCTTTAAACCCTGTAATACATCCGCTTTCTGTGTTTATTTATCCCTTTGTTCCGCCTGTGATCAGGCCCTGTTTATATTGGATGGATCAACTACAGTCAAAAATATGTGGACACCTGAGCAGAGAGGAAAAATGCTGGGCTTTGCAGCAGCTCCTCAGTTCATCTGACTAAAACAAGTATTTCCTCTTCTCCCTTTAAGTCAACGTCTTTCCTGCTGCCCCTCAGAAACAGAGCTGCTGTGATCACAGGTAGACTGTGTGCCTGAGTTCTCATGTTAGAGGTATCTGCTAGAGTAGCAGGAAACATCTAATGCTTAGAGCTTGGCCTTAAATCTGACCCTGTGGGATCTTAACCTCTGACCAAACAATCTTGTAAATGTTATATGTTCTGCCCATCATAGGTATTAACCACACACTGTTTGGAAAAGATCCAGCAAACAAGTCAGCTCCTCTAGTGGTAAATTTTGTAACCTCAGTTCCTCTACCCATCACGGTGATCAACCATACAAGCACTGGCAAGGACCCAGGAGTCCAGTCAGTTACGATGGTGGTCATGACATTTTCACAGGTGAGCACTTGGACCTTCAGCCTTGCTTGAAGCCGCAACAGAAATGGTCTCAATGGAAGGGTGGCTGTCAGCAAGCCATTCTTAAGGAAATGAAACAGCGAGGAAATGCTGACGTATGCCAAATTACACAAGAACTGGAGTGATGCGTCCAGATTTTAAATTTTTGGTTCAAATTGTCATCAATATTTACGGAGGGGGTCAGGAGAGAGGCGCAATAGTGAGTGTCTACAGTCATCTGTAAAACATAGTGGAGGCTCTGTCATGGTTTTGGGCTGCATTTAAGCCAGTGGCGCTGAGGATAAAAAGTGATGGAATTCTGAAAGCAGAAAAGTACAGTCAGAATTTGATCCACCATGCAATATCACCTGGAAAGCATCTGCTTGGTAACTGCTTCCTTTTTCAGCATGATAATGATAACTAACACACTGCAGTAAAAGCAGTGGTCATACCAATATTTATTTCCAAACTGGTTAGAATTGCACAAACTGTTTTCGCTTTATGTACTGAATTTCCATTTATCTTTGCACACGTTTTCTGAGCAACATATAAAGAAGTGAAGGGTGGTTCAAGACTTTTACACAGGACTGTAAATCATTCTGTGTAGAATGTCAAATTTCCCGTTTATTGATGGTGCATGATGTGGTTGGCTGCTCAGACACCTCCTGCAGCACAACAGCAAAATGTCTCCACAGGCATCTCTATAATCTATCACTGTGGAAGCAAAGCAATTCCCAGATGCACAGATCTCATGGAGGGAGACTGCTACAACAATGGAAAACATGACACATTCTGCATAAAACTTGCTATAAATTACCTCTTTTATTGGTTTTCCAGGAGATTTAACTGGATTTTTCTCAGGAGTGACACCTACTGTTTAGGAGAAGACTGCAAGCACGAGTTTAAAAGGTTACAGCGCTGCAACAGCATAGCTTAAAGCTCCTAAACTAAACCACAAAAGGTGCAGTTGGCCATGAATCAAGCTGATTTTATCATAAGATACATTATGATGTTTGAGTTGACTCATCAAGGTGGTGTAACAGTTCACATAATACCACCAGTACAAAGCTGGGAGCAGTAACAGTAGATGTGCTTGAAGATTATGTAAGATGAAAGTTAAAATAGAAACACTATAATACAAGGATATATTATTAAAGGCAGTGGTGTCAGTAGAATTCTGACATTTGAAAAATGCTTATAACAACTGAAAAATTAAAAACCCACACATTAAAATTACTGAAGGTGACAGGAATGTGAAATTAAGCACTGTTTTCTATTTTCTCCTGAAGAAATTGTTGTTATTCACCTCCTCATCTTAGGAGGATAGCTGTATCTAAAAACCTGATAACTTGATACCAAAGTCCTTCTAGAGGCAAGTCCTGCAACTTGGCAGTGAGCTAGAAATGCCTCTGAGAACTTAAGTGGAAAGTAACTTGAACCTAACCTGACTTAGTTCATTTCAATGGTCACTGGGACATAAAAACAGCATGTATGGATTCACAAATCAAATCCATTAAAAAATGTTTACTGACTTTGCCACAAAAATAAAGTTATTAGAGCATTTTATACTTCTACTGTAATAACATTCTCCCATAGATTTCCAGTCAAGCTTTGTTGAGTGCCTCTGGACAAAAATATTGGGCCAACCACAGATTATACACACATTGAGTTGCCCCCCCCCCCCTTTGCAGCTGTAACAGCTTCCACTCTTCTGGGAAGGCTTTCTGCAATTTTGCCCATTTATCCAGAGGAGGTGAGGTCAGACAGGAGGGCCTGGCTCGCAATCTCGGTTCTAGTTTATCCCAAAGGTGTTGAATAGGGTTGAGGTCAGGGCTCTGTGTGGGCCAGTCAAGTTCTTCAATGCCAAACTCATCCAGTCATGTCTTTATGGAGCTTGCTTTGTGCACTGGGGCACAGTCATGCTGGAACATTAAAGGGCCCTCCTCAAACTTTTCCCGCAAAGATGGAAGTATAGAATTGTACAAAATGTCTTGGTAAGCTAAAGCATTAAGATTTTCTCTTCACTGGGAAGAAGGGGCCCAGGTCAACCCCAGAAAAACAACCCCATAGCATTATCCCTCCTCTACCAAACTTTACAGTTGGCACAGTGCAGTCAGTCAGGTAAAGTTCTCACAGAACAAGTTTCCACTCCTCCAGTGTCCACTGGCACTGCTTTACACCACTAGATCTGACACTTGGCATTGTACTTGGTGAAGTAAGGCTTGCATGCAGCTGCCTGGCCATGGAAACCCATGTCATTAAGCTTCTAGGCTCACAGTTTTTGTGTTGATGCTAATGTCACAGGAGGTTTGGAACTTCTCCCACTTTTCAATAATACCACTTACATTTGATGGTGGAATATCAAGGAGGGAAGAAATTTCCCCAACTGACTTGTTAAATATTATTAAGATTACAGTACCACACTGGCATTCAGTGAGCTCATTGGAACGACCCATTCTTTCAAAGATATTTGTAAAGGCAGACTGCTAAGCTAGGTGTTTGATTTTATACATCTATGGGGACTGAATCAAACACCTGAATTCAATGATTAAGATGTGTGGGCAAATACATTTGTCCAAAACTAAAGTAAAACATTAGCTTAACATTTCTGATAACAGAGACATTACCTGGGCCAAAACGTCTGTAGGAAGTGGCATACCATTTCTTGTTGGAGAGTCAGAACTCAAATGCAAGACAAAAACAACCTCTATAGGTTTAGTTTCTCAGACTCAAAACAGGACATAACAGATGACATACTTAAGGTCATCACTGAGGGCTTGAGGGCTGCCTCCGAGGAAGTAGAGTAGGGTCGCTTTTTTGGACAAACTTCTAATCCGAATCCAGCATTTAATCCAGCATCCAGCGCTTGGACTCACCTTGTTGGGAAGGTCAAGGCTAGCCTTGGCACTGCAGATTGCCATGACAATGGGCAGGTTTCCGTCCTTGCAGGCGATGTGGAGTGGCGTGTTTCCATGGCGGTCCTGCTGATCCACATGGCAGTGGTGTCTGAGGAGGCAGCGGACCACCTCGACCTGACACCGACGCACAGCCAGGTGGAGAGCTGTGTGGCCGTCCTGGACACAGACACACACAGAGCACAGTGTGACTCCATAGTCTCCAACATTCATTAACAAGACTATAGTGTCTTTTTAATGAAGGATTTAGTACACTGCTGTTCATCTGTGACCTGCAGAGGTGAAAGATGGCCTGAGGTTAACTTTTTAAATCCATTTTTATTTTTTCTTTGTCCAGTTATATAACTTTCAACCAGGGGAGCTCCCCAAGGCCACAATGTCAGTTATTATCACAGTTATGCTGCATCCATGAAATGCATGTAAATGATTTTGCTCTAATTTTTGGTTTGGCTAAATATTTTTTGCTTTCTCCACATTACTTCACTATCTGCCCATTTGCTCACCTGGTTCTTCCTGCTCTTATATAAAATCTCTCTGTCCTGTGCGTCTCCATCACTTCTGATTTACACAATTATATAGTAATAAACTAGAAAATCACCAACACTCTGATGATTCACTAGACAAATAAAGCATTTGTGACATGAGTTAATATAAGAGGAGGTTGGGTAAAATCCAGATTTGATAACAGTATAACGCACTGCCTAGTTATGTGAAATATGGTCTAGACTTTAATTATGTCCACTCTTACCTGCTTCTTTTTGCTTTCTCTCTCTTTGCTGTCTTTATCCTGCTCCCTCCCAAGTTTAAATACTTATCCGGTGTAAAAACCCTCTGCCAAATTAATCTGCTGTGGTGAACCCATAGGGAAAACACAAAGGAGCAGGTAAATGTACATTCATATGATAAAGGTGTTGGTGACTGGTTGGGAACCAGAGGCTGCAGAGGGGTGCTGGTTCAAAACCTGCCAAGGACCCACCAAGGACTTCAAGAGAGGAGTCTGTTCACCCCGAAGCACAGTGCTCCTTGGTGCCGGAGCTGCCTTGTTTCTTCCACTTCTTACAGCTGCATGTCACTAGTTCTGTGTGTGTGTGTGTGTGTGTGTGTGTGTGTGTGTGTCTGTGTCTGTGTGTTGAGATTTGGTTGTGGAGTGAAAAAATGCATCCCTTAAGTGTAACGGTTTAGGTTTATCCTCAGAATTTGTCTCATGCCATTTATAAATCTTAGAGGTGTACTGGGAAGAAATTACAAACATGTTACTGCAGTACTCTACTCCACTTTCTTTGTGGTAAGAAAATCCAACAATAGAACACTACCTGAAGTACTGGAAGCAGAGATCAGAAAACTTATGTTCTCCAAAAACTGATCTAAATCACCTTGTCAATTGCTTCTAGATCGGCTCTGTGCTCCACCAGGCACTCCACAATGTCCACGAAGCCCCGGGCAGACGCCGTCAGCAGCGGGCTCTCCCCCTCGCGGTTTCTGGCGTCCACGTGGCAGCCTGCGTGGCAGAGTGCTCGGGCTACCGGAGAGTAGCCGTGCCAGGCGGCACAGTGCAGTGGGGTCTCCTGCTCCTGGAGAGACAAACATGAAAGGCAATAATAAAAACCCGTGCCGCCCTAATGACCACTCTGCCATTATGGTGACACCGTCAGTGCCGCCACTCACCCTGTCTGCCAGGTCTGGGTTGGCCCGGATGCTGCACAGGTAGCTCACCACATCCACGTTGCCATAGCGGGCAGCCACATGAAGAGCCGTCTCTCCGGACTGGAAGAGAAAAGGAATCAACATGTTAGTGAATAAAATAAGAAAAAAAATGTTTATGTCAAACACAAACACACAAAATGTCTAGCAGCAGCCAAAACAATTTCTTATTAGATCATAAAATGATGCCATGTAACTCAAAAGTAAGTATAGGAACACACATACTGTGCTGATTACTCCCACTCATCCAATCTTTAACATAACTGAGACATCACTACTAATGTGGCTGAGATACAATCCTGTGCAAAAATCTTGAGCCACCCCTCATTTCCCTTTTTATGTTTCAAGGAAAATGGGAAATAACACAACTAATGCAAACAAATGAATTTACAGTACATAAATTGCATGTTGGTACAATTCTAACCAGCTTGAAAGTTAATATATTATATGACCAGCTTGATTCTTTAGCTTTCTTGTCATTTCTTTATCAGCATCAGAATACTTTATTAATCCCCTGGGGGGAAATTCCTTGTTTTACAGGCACTCTGTTAGCATACATAAGTATCAAGAGAATAAACAGCGAGAAAGTGTAGAGCCACAACTATGCAGGTGTAAGGGGTAAGTCCAGATCTTAGGGGGACCAGACTTTAAGTAGTCTTCAGGAGTAGTTCTCCAGGCTCCTAGTCTTGGAGTCCAGTCCGTGACAGATAGTGTTCCATTGTGTGTTTTTCTGTCCAGGTAGGCTTTTACTGCACTGGCAGAGTGTTTGGGATTGTTGTCATGCTGAAAAATGAAGCTGTTGCAAATCAGATGCTTTCCAGATGGTTTGTAAGGTGGACCTGACTGTACTTCTGTGTCAGTTTTAACAAGATCCTCAGGTCCACTGGCTACATGCAGCCCCAAACCACTACAGAGCCTCCACCACATTTTACAGATGGCTGTAGACACTCACTGTTGTACCTCTCTCCTGACCTCCTCTGTACATAGGATTTGAAAACTTTCAAATTTAGATACATCACTCCATCGGGCTGGTTACTGATTTTCAGTCCAATTCTTGTGTAATTTGGCAAAATTCGGCCTTTTCTCCCTATTTCCCTTACATAAGGACAGCTTCTTGAAAGCCACCCTTCCACTGAGACCATTTGTGATGAGGCTTTGGCAAGCAGTAGCTGGATCAGCTGAAGGGTCAGATGCATCTCTCGGGTCTTGCGTCAGGTCTTTGCTGTATTTTTTCCTATTTCTTAAAGACTTAGCTTTCAGATACAGTTCATCTGCTGTAGATAGGTCTTCAGGCCTGCCTATTTCTTCCTCCTTTTTGTCACTTATTCAGCTTTCTCACATTTTTAAGGAGCGTCAGGTATAAGGACTGGACTGAAAATAAGTGAAAAAGCAGCCAGTGTCTAAAGAAACCTTGGAAAAAACTTTCAGAAAGCTTGGAGAACTACTGCTCAAAACCACTTTAAAAAAAATGCAAGAAACTCTGGCTCACCAGAAGCAAAAAATAAAGAAATGGGGGTGCACATTATTACACATTACTGAAGTAATATTATTTCATATTAGTGTATTTATATTCTAAAACTGTCTAACACAAACACAAAAAGGTAATAGAAAGAAGCTTTACTGGTGTTAGGATTAGGAAGTCGTCCATGGAAACATTTCTCCTCTGTAACCCCGACCCTTGCTTTGAGCTATGACAGATTAATCATGTCAGTGATGCCATTTACTCTGCTGGTACGTGTCCATGTGGGCATTTTTTCATTCCCTGCTTCCCAGTCCTCCATGTTTGATGGGCGAGCCACCAAACAGTGACGACTGATGATTGACAGGTGGTTGTTTTGCTAGCAGATTTTGTCCCATATTATGACAGTCCAGCAAAATGTGTGAACAAAATGGAGAGGGAGACTGACAGATGGATTCACAGCTTCTGCAGTGTGTGGTGCAGGTGTACTGGTCTGTTTTGGAAAGAGAAAGCTGGGCACCAAGGCAGGGCTGTCAATTTCCTGTGATTTAGTACATGGCTATGAGCAGGGTGGGTAGAAACCCAATCAAGGTGTCTGGGCTCAGCTTTGGATATGGGGTGACGAGTCATTCCAGAGGGGCTCAGAGCAGAGCTGATACTCCTCTAAAGTTAAAAGGAGCCAGTTGAGGTCGTTCAGCCATGTCCTACTATACTGGGAGGCGGACCTGAGGCAGCCCCTGGGCATGTCGGAGCGATTATGTCTTTTGGCTGGCTTGCCAAGAAGTAACGCTTGTAGCTGCTAAATCTGAGATATTGTGTCACACCAGTCTCCCAACACTTTCCATAAAATAGCCTAGTCCCCAGCTTTATGCTAAAGGGGGCGGATGACTGAACTCGTCGTACCATATACAAGTAAATACTATACAAGTAAAGTAATTTCCCCCTGGGGATGAATAAAGTATTCTGATTCTGATATACCTCTTGTTGTCCAGCGGCAGGGTGCTTTGGGAGCATGGCTTACCTGGCCTGTTGTTACAGGCTAGTCGGTCTGTGCACGACTGCAGTGAGAACTTGATTAACATTTCTGGTAAACAGTTGGGCAGGTCTGTCCTTGGTCGCCAATTCTAGACCTAATTTTTACGGACAGAATTTCTAAATGTAGCAAAGTGGCGGAAGGTCTCCATTTCAGTGGCCTCGGAATGAACGCTCTACTTTTTGAGGACAATGAGGTTCTTTTGGCTCCATCAGGCAGTGACTTTTAGTTTGCACTGGGGCAATTTGCAGCCAAGTGTGCAATGGCTGAGATGAGAATTAGCACCTCCTAATCTAAGGCTGTGGTTCTCAGCCAGGAAAGGATGGATGAGTTGCTGCCTCAAGCAGAGGAGTTTAAGTATCTCAAGGTCTTGGTCACAAGTGAGGGAAGAGTGGAGCAGGACATTGATTAGTTCAGTGTCTACAGTGATGTGGATCTTGTTGCTTTCTGTTGTGGTGAAAAGAGAGCTTAATGTGAAAGTGGAGCCATGAGATCTGGGTAGTGGCCAAAAGAATGCCATTGTGCAGAAAAGTGGATGAAATCAGCTTCGTTTAGAGTCTCTGGATCCTCTCTCAGAGATAGCGTGAGGAGGTCTGTGATTAAAGGAGGGGCTCAGAGTAGAGCCACTAGTCCTTGACATTGGAAGGATCCACCTGAGGTGGTTCAGCGTCTGATCAGGACGCTTCCTGGGCACCTCCTAGGTGAGGTGTTGTCCTACCAGGAGGAGGCCCTGGGGCAGACCTCGAGCATGCTGGAGAGATGACCTCTCTCAGCTGGCTTGGGGAAAGCCTCAGTGTCCTTCTGAAAGAGATGAAGGAAGTGGCTGGGGAGAGGGAGGGAGGGACTCTGCTTAGATTGCTGTCCCCGCGACCCAGAAAAGCAGCAGAAGATGCATGGATGGATGGCTGGATGGATGGAACGGCAGGACAAGCTTGCACTGCATTACTGGGTACATAGATGAATAATATTAAGCGTGGAAATGCTGAATCCTCTGGACATATTATAAGTCAACAACTTTCTAAACTTTAGATTTTCCTCTTTTGATATGGAACTTGTTAGAAAACGATCCATCAGCTTTGAATTAAAGGTTGCTAGTCAGAAGAGGATCAGCTCATTAGCAGAGAAGAAAAAATCCCCACCAAAGACGATGCGTTCACTTGCTTTTGAGAGCAGGAATAATGTTAAGAATGAGGGAAAAAACCTTCAAAGAGCGATTTAATTTGGGGAATTCTGTAAAACACTGCATGTTTGCCTTTTTAAATAAGCTCTAAAGGTCTTCTGGCATTTCCTCTCTCATAAGACAATTATCTAGTTCCACACAGATGCCTCAGTTTGTGATTTAGGGGGTTATTATATAATAAAGAAAAATGCAGCTTTAATGATGCTTGGAAGGGAGCTGGATAATAATCAGCAGAGCGCGTGTAGTGCAGATTAGCTCTGCTCTGCCTCAGTGTTCCCAGACAGGAGCGGACACCACTGACGGATATGATGATTGAAGAGACTGGAAAATGCTTTTGGGATTTCAGATGCCCAGGCAGGCTCTGTGATCGAAGCCACACCAGCATCAAAAAGCAAACACACACACACATGCACACAAATCCCATCTTTCTCCGCAAGGCACGTTTCTATAGCAACAGCAAATAAGCTGATAAAATGCCAGAGTAACTGGTTTTCTCCACAGGTGTGGAAATGAGAATGTGTGAGTGTGTGTGTGTGTGTATCTGAACATTTCAAAGTAATGCTTCTCAAGGGCTTTGGTGGGTAGGAGGTAGTGAGTAATTGCTGACAGATAACAGAGTATGACGAGTAGTAGTAAACGTGTGTATTTCTATGTGAGAGTGTGAGACATGCAGAGAGAGGGGAAAGGACTTGACTCACCTTATCTTGCACATCCAGAGGGCATTTCTTTTCATGGAGGAATTTCAGGGTCTCAACGTGGCCGTGTCTCGCCGCGTAGTAGATAGCGTTGGCTCCACTCTGAGAGTTCGAGAGAAAAGAACATTCCAGGATTTATCCCTGACCTTTACTACAGAGTTGAGCTCTCTGGGGCTGGGTCTGCAGCCAGATGATACGAACACATCCTTCTAAAATACAGTACAGCATGTTTCTACAGCATGGGATTATTTTGAGGATGTGCCTGCACCCTGGGTGCTTTTTGAGACTCAAACCAGCCAAATTGCAGCCATGCTAAATGTTTAGAACTGAACCAGCATGGAAATTTGTATTACTGTGTCTTTAATTTGTACATTTCTATTTCGTATATATAAATTAAAAAACATCCAGCAGACTAAGAGGTTCTATAAATCAGAAGATTTTGTCGTGTTCTTTTGTACTGGCATTATTTTGAGGAGTTAATAATAGCTACAGTATTGTGCAAAAGTCACAAGGCATCCCTTATTTCTATATGTTGCTAGGAAAATGGCAAATAGATGCAGCAATTTAATACATATATTCATACATAAAGTAAAAACAGAGTTTGTACACTTTTAACTAGAAGTCAATATGGACAAGATCCCCAACACCACTCGCTGAAACGCAGCCCCAAACCTTGACAGAGCTTCCACCGTGTTTTACAGTGGCTGTAGACCCCTCTCCTGACCTCCTCTGCACGTATTAACGATGAGTTGAACCAAAACTTTGAAGTCTGTCGCTGTCACAGAACTTCAGTCCAGTTCTTGTGTCATTTGGCATCTTGTGCCTTTTCTTAAGAACGGCATCTTGAAAGCCACCCTTCCACCGAGACCATTTCTGACGAGCCTTTTGTGAACTTTAGATGAATCAACTGGAGGGCAAACTGTATCTCTCAGGTCCTGTGTCAGGTCTTTGCTGGATTTTTTTTCCTATTTTAGAGGCTGTTCATCTGCTGCTTTATTTAGCTCTGCCACTTCTTCTTCTGTCGTTCACTTGTCCAATTTCCTCATTTTTCAAAAACACTGCGCACCATGCAAAGATATGCCAAGTTTTTGGAAAATAGGTCACGCTAGCACACGACTTTCAGAGATTATTCATATACTCTAAATAGTTTTTGTTAGGCCTGCCACTTCTTTTGTCCCTCACTTGTCCATTTTCCTGAATTTTTCAGGGGTGAATCACCTTGTTGGTGCAAAAATACCTTATTTATACCTGTCAAACTGTGTTATCTTTGCTTAAATAATGTTGAGATTTGTGCTCGTTTGCCAGTGTGGGATCATCTTAACAGAGAACAGAACAAAAGCCAACATCCAAAGGAGAGGTCTGAAATGTTCTTCAAGAAGCCTGGAGAACTATTCCTGAAGACTACTTTGAGAATAAGAAAGCTTGCCTAGCGAGATCAGGCATGTGTAGAAGAATAAAGATGGTCCTATCACATATTGACTTTCCAACTCATTTTTGCCTTATGTACTGCATTTCCATTTATGTTTGCATGTGTTTTAATAAATCTTTACACCCATTTCCCATTTTTTCTAACAATATATAAAGACATGAGGGGTGGCTCAAGACTTTTGCACAGTGTACGATTTCAGTGAAAGCACAACATGACAATTATTACAAAACACCAACTTTTCAGACTCGTGTTTGTCAGACAAAATTATTAAAAAGTGACAGGGATCAACTTATGTCTCATTTATGCAAATGTTCAGATTTTTGTATTTGGAAAGCAGTTTGTGTTCAAAGGTTCTGACAGGATCAGCTGTTAAATCACAGCATATAAATGTAGCACATGCCTGTTTCTACAGATGAGGACACTGAGTTTAAAGATTATTTCTTTATAGAAAGCCTCCATTGTAATGTGAATGACAGCCTCTCTCTTCTTTCAGTCTTCATTGCAGCAGCTGTGATGCCTTTAAAGCCGGTCTATTAAAACCCCTTCGCTGGGCGTCAGAAGCACAGTGATTACAGATTCAGACCTTACCTTGTCATGGGCCTGGATCTCTGCGCCTTTTCTCATCAGGACCTCGATGATTTGAATGTTTCCACAGCCGGCTGCAATCAGCAGGGGAGGAGTCCCATGCTGCAATATAGACACATGTTACATTTTCAGTTTTCTGTGACAATGGCGTGTTTATGCCTTTAATTTGCGCTAATGATGGAGCTGTAAACCTCAATCTGACAGCGTATAATTGCACAGAAAAAAAAAATGGAGAGGAAATAAATGAATTCTCAGGTTTTAGATACTGTCTTCTGATTAGTGTGTGCAGTGTGAGATGGAAAACACTGAGGCAAAAGAAGAGACGGTGATGGAAGAAAATGGAAAGATAACCTTTTCTGGACATGTTCCTGAGCAAAAACACAGACCAAATGTAGAATTTCCTCAATTACCAGGACCACCTGTCATTTTTCTTTCTAAACTCCTTCTAAAGCTCTTTGTCACCAGCTATAATGATATTCTCCAACTACTCTTCATATTGGTATATTCTCATCCTTCTTCTTCTCGTCTTTTTCCATTTATTTTATTATTATTATTTTTTTTTTTACACGTCACTGAGTTTAATAAATTCCTGTCAACTCATCTCCCACCAGCTGCCAACAAATTCTTCTTACTCATCAAAGCAGAATAAAGATGAGAGTCCTGACATGCACGCGACCATTGAGATGTTTGAATTCTGTATGAAAATGCACATTTTTTTTACACTCACCAGCCACATCATTAGGTACACCTTGACAGTAGGGGTTGGACCCCTGTTTGCCTTCAGAACTGCCTTTATGCTCTATGGCAGAGATTCAACAAGATACTGGAAACATTCAGAGATTTTGCTCCATATTGACATGATGGCATCCCTGTGAGTGACCAGGATGGACAGGATTAGAAATGAGTCCATCAGAGGGACAGCTCATGTTGAGAAGCTTGGAGACAAAGTGAGAGAGGCAAGGCTGAGATGGTTTGGACATGTTCAGAGGAGGGATAGTGGACATATTAGACAAAGGATGTTGAGGATGGAGCTGCCAGGCAGGAGAAGAAGAGGAAGACCACAGAGAAGATTGATGGATGTAGTGAAGGAGGACATGCAGAGGGTTGGTGTGAGGGAAGAGGATGCAAGGGACAGGGTGGGATGGAGGCAGATGATCCGCTGTGGCGACCCCTAACGGGAGCAGCCGAAAGAAGAAGAAGAAGA
>VUQH01022572.1:0-16246 GCA_015106775.1 Etroplus canarensis | reverse complement strand
CTGAGTTCCTCACCCTATTTCTAAGAGTGAGCCCAGCAATCCTGTGGAGAAAGCTCATTTCAGCCGCTTGTATTCGCGATCTCATTCTTTCGGTCATTACCCAAAGTTCATGACCATAGATGAGGGTAGAAACGTAGATAGACCAGTAAATCGAAAGCTTTGCCTTGGAGCTCAACTCCCTCTTCACCACGACAGATCGGTACAATGTCCGCATCACTGCAGACGCTGCCCCAATCCGTCTGTCAATCTCCCGCTCCATCCTCCCCTCACTCGTGAATAAGACCCCAAGACACTTAAACTCCTCCACTTGGGGCAGGACCTCGTCTCCAACACGGAGAGGGCAATCCACCCTTTTCCGGCAGAGTACCATAGACTCAGACTTGGAGGTGCTGATCCTCATCCCAGCTGCTGCACACTCAGTAACAAACCGCCCCAGCAAGGCCTGTAGGTCATTGCTCGATGAAGCCATCAGAACCACATCTTCCGCGAACAGCAGAGATGAGATTCTATGGCCACCATCCATGACACCCTCCATTCCCTGGCTGTGCCTAGAAATCCTATCCATAAAAGTAATGAACAGGATCGGTGACAAAGGGCAGCCCTGGTGGAGTCCAACTCTCACTGGGAACGAGCTTGACTGGTTGTATGTGTTTTTATACTTCACTATTGATTTTTTTTCCACACTTTTTACCTTATTTCTATTATACTCTACTGTAACTCTAGAACTAAGTAAAGCTGTGTTACAATACAAAAACAATACAATTTTTCTGGGCCATGTAGCTGCATTTATTGGCATGATTTTCAAGTTATTGTAAAGATGAAAAAAATCTGTATATGTTTCTAATGTTACAACGAGCTGGACACATTTCAATGTTGCTAGAACAGGGCATTTTCAACAAACTCCTTCACTTTGAAGTTGTTGCTTAGCTACAACTGATCAAATCTGCCAATTAGAATTTTCATTTTCAGCTGAGTAAAATCAGTTGCAAAGCAGATTTTGGTATGTACAGGAATTGAGTAGTTTAGGTTTTGAGAGAGTAGGTTTTGACAAATATCAAACAAGAAGCCTGCTGTACAGCTTACATATCAAAATTCAAAAATAACAAACAAAAGAAAAGAATGTGTAATACTTACAACCATACCATTTAGGGACACCCAGCAGTCAGGGGGGAAGTCTTGGAGCAGAGGCACCAGATACTGGAGACAGCCATCCCAGTGACACAGAAGCAGCATCATACCTATCAAATTAAATATTCTTACCACTGCACTAGCGAGGTCATAGGTCATATGGAAAATCTGTCAAAGAGAAAGACAGAAGGAAGGAGAGACAGAGACCTCAGTTAGACCTCATCAGCATCTGCTTTGTTGTGTGAAACCGTAGACTCAAAATATGACATTCATACATCAATTTCAAGTACAGCATCACGAAGAAATATAAACTTTAGTAGTCAACACAGACAGAGTGGACCAGATTTAGATCTGTAAGAATCTCTGAAACATCACATGCACTGGTATTTCAGGGACACAAAAAGATTAAAAAAAAGATTAAAAACACTTAAAACGTTCACAAAAGTAAAAGTCACCTTTGAAGCTGAGGGCACAGTGTGTATTTGTGTGTGTGAGTGTGTGTGTTTGTGTGTGAGAGAGAGAGAGAGAGAGAGAGAGAGAGAGAGCGCACGCATGTGTGTGTGTGTGTGTGTGTGTGTGTGTATCTCTGCACTCACAGATGTCGAGCTGTTCATAATTGAACATGGCTGCTTTCCAAAATAAACTGACCAGTGGAGGAAGCACATTACAGCTAGAGTAGGTAGTGCAGAGCAAGTGAGGTGAATGATGAGGGAAGTGCAAACCTCTGGAATAATTAGCCAGTAAGTGTGTTTCAATGCCATGAGCTGGAAAAGGTGTTGGTGCTGGTGTGGCTATTTAATCAGAGCCAAAAAGTTTTAGAATAGAAAGTCATCAGCAGGGTGAGTAAGCATATCTGCAGTGCGAAACGGTTTCATTTACATTGGATCTGGCCGAAGAGAATTGACTCACGCCTGGTTGGCTGTGGCTTTAATTCAGAGTTTCTCATTAGCATGAGAAACCCATTACTTATTTCCAGGTTAGTTATTCCATAATCTTCCTCACACCATAGCTCAATTTCTCCTCCCCCAAAAAAAGTTAAATATGGAAATGGATGGGCCCATTTTGCATAATAAACCTGCCCCATTTGGCAGTTTATTCATTTGAAAGATTTCAGGTAATTATGATCTATTTTAAGTTGATGGATTTCCATTCCCCATAAATTACTCATTTTGCTTTTTATAAATATAACGACAATTTAATCGCTTCACCACATTATCATGAGATTTTTTTTACAGTGAGAACTTTTTGCATCAGGGTTTTCCTCCTTTTTAACAACAAGTTAAAAGTTAAAATTTCTAAAGAATGCAAGAAACCACTAGTATAAAGTAAGTATGTACAATGTCTTTTATTCTATATTTGACACCTTGTTCTGTTATTTTTGCACTGTTATCTTTTTGTTCATAAAATGTACTTTCTCTTCTATCAGAGAAAACTCCCAGACAATAAGAGCTGCAGCATGGACTTCAGGCTGTGCTGATATGCATTCTGTCATAATTCCAAACCAGTTTTGCCATTTGTATGCAAAATCTGCTGTTAAAACCCCACCAATCCCCAGGTGTTTTAAAAGCTCTTTTAATCTTCATCTCTCCACCCCAGTCTATTGAGTCTATTGTGACTGCCCTATAACCTTTCTGCACAAAGGACAGTGTCCACACACAGAACAGAGGAGAGAACAAGAGGCTGAGCTGATGCTCAGATCCCTCTATGGTTCAACCCATCTACAGGGAGATACAGTGCACTGCCCTGAAAGGCTAAAATTAGCCACCAGCTTACAGGACGGCTGTCTCAATACACCCAGTGTCTCCTCTGCTGTCTATATCTGTACTCTTATTTTAGCAGAACCCTCTCTCCCTCTGTTATGAGTGCATGTATGTTTTTATTCATTACAGTTTGATGAAATAGGTAGGCATAAGGTAGGAAAAAACAAAGGCAGGAAGAGAATTCTGAAGGCACGTGCTCC
Organism: Etroplus canarensis; assembly: GCA_015106775.1. NCBI lineage: Eukaryota > Metazoa > Chordata > Actinopteri > Cichliformes > Cichlidae > Etroplus > Etroplus canarensis. Next base: position 13,158 of record VUQH01022572.1, on the reverse strand, counting down.
TAAAGGATTACAGCAAAAATAGAAAACAGGAAGCAGTGGGCCCTGTTTGAATTGCAAATGATTCACATCAGGCAGGAAATGGTCAATCACCTGTCTGCACTTCTTCAACTAATGCATAATCAAACACACAGCAGAAGAGTATAAAATGAAGCTGCAGGTTTTAGGTGAATTTTAAGCAATGAGGTGATATGCGTAAAGGTTGCATAGAGGTTTTACAAATTCCCAAGGACTGTCTCACTTTGCTGGGAAGCCTCTGTGACTTTTGGGTCACTCTGAGTCACAGAAGCCAGAGAGGAAAGATGTAGCTACTCATTAACACAATGTGGAGTTTGTTTGGGTTTGCATTTCAGGGGCATCATTTTGAATAGTCTGCAAGTGGCAGGAGGTAGCCACAAGGTAGTAGTTTTTTAATAGGGGTTTAAAGAGGCTGCAGGTGTGGATCGGTGTTCAGGTCAGAGGATTACAAAGGATAACCTTCACTGTGATAGTGAGATAGGTAAGGATGAATTTTAACTATTTGAGACCATGAAGTGGATCACCGAAAAGCAGTCTACTAAGACAATCTACAGATTGTTTCACATAAATAAAATAACACATTTGGAAAACTCCTCGGTGTATTTTCAAAAAAGTAATATCAGAATAACCTCTTTCTTGTGTAGATCAATTGGGATGTCTCAGAGTAAAGCCTCAAAGAATAAAAAACTGCAATACAGGGGGTAAAGGAAGGAAATGTAGGTCTTGAAATAAAACAAATCTTCCAAAGGTTCCATGCTCCAGACAGCAAGCCCCATGTCAGGATATATGTCAGAACTAAAAATCATACATGTCAGTTTGCAAATATGCATGTACTCAATCATTCTTCAGCAAAGCTCTGCAGTCAGCAGTGTGTCTGAGTATCCAGTTGATGAAGAGGAGTGATTAATATGTCATTGTTCTGTTTAACATTTACTGTAAGGGAAATCAATCTACATCTAAAAATAAAAGCACCAGTGTACTGATAATGTTTTAGCCTTTTTGTTAAATTGGTCAAGTAAAGAGAAAGTCATTACAGTCAAGGACTGGCAGGCAGCAAACATAACAGCAATTTGTATCTTCTCATTACACCAAGATGTAAAGGCACATTTTTACAAACTACTCAACTATAGGACTGCAGATAACATCAGATCAGCATTTTTAAAAAATCCAAAGTGGGAAGAAATTTTTAATGCTAATAAATCAGCCAGTATAGTGTAGTTTCAGATTTTTGCACAAGAGTTGATTACCTGCCTTGATAACCTGCCTTCCTTTGTGTTTTTGAAAAACGTTGCTTTAAAATAAGCAGTGTTAATTTATGCTTAAACTGTGTTCTGTTGCCCAAAACTGCTTATTTGTGCATTTTGTTGATGAACAGTTGTTCTGTTCTTCTATCAGTGGATTTGATTCTGTGACTGACTCTGCTGATGTTGATCCACGGAGTTCAAAGGGCAGCGTGTCATATACTGTACAGTTCAACATTCTACATTTTCACATTTTCTGCAAAACATTCAATTCAATGTTTGTGACTGTGCCTTGGGGTTTGAGAAAGAGAAATGAGATACACATTTGAAACCACTTGCTCACAGTACAAAAACAAGGCGCAGTCAGACACTGCCAAAGGTAAAGATTGCCATAACTAAATTTAGACACAAAAAGTTCTGGGTTCATTTGACAGATCTGATTTCATTTTCAGCAATTATGAAAAGTTTTCGCCAAATGCATGGCTACTCGGAAGGTAGTGGTGACGGTGAGCCAAAAGCACAACCAATGCTCTCATCTGGCTTTGGCAAAATATAGGCTCAGAATTGTGCATGAAGCTTAAATTTGACAGGGGATTAGGGCATAGGTCAGCATAATCCTCTAATACATTGGAGACAAACAGCCAAGATGTGATATGATAGTGACACAAAGTCACACGCTCGTTGTGTCGAGCCAGTTGATCGCTCATTCAAATTTGGCCCGTTTACATCCATCGGATATTATTGGTAGAGCAGCGAAGAGAAAATTTCAAAACATGCAGGTATGTGTTTATGTAAGGAAACATCCTGAAATATAATACTGCAGGGATTAAGTTAAATCAATGCCACCCACAATGTATAACATGGAAATTTCTTTTTTAAAGTGTTTACATGACTGCAACCTGTCGGGTTGATGTATGTAGTGTAGGCTGACATTCTGACTCCTATGTGCAGAGAAGAGAGCATGCAAGAGAATTACGTATCGTCAAGCTGTGGGCCTGAAACATGCAATTACAAAGTGTTCTTTATGCATCTTCAAATTGGACATGAGTGACCTCTGTTTGAGGTTAGTGAGGATTAGCATGGGACTAATTTGAGGGGATTAAATCCACCACTGGCTATTACATTGAAGGATAACAAAACTGCTTCCAGGAAAATCTGGAATTCTCCTGCTTAACATCATCTTGTAAATCTCCTGTTGGATCTCTTTTGGTTTTACTTAATCACAAAATTACAGTTGAACTTGGATTTCAAAAATCATACCATCATGTAATCAGAATTCACTGAGAATTTGCAAATCTCCTGCTTTCTTCTACTGACTTTTTTCTTCTTAAAAAAGCTATTGGCAATTGCACTTGAAGCTAAATGAGAAATATTCTATACATCCTATAGGCAAAATACATTTCAATGTCATTCTCTCCCGCAAAGAAAAGCAGTCTGTTGAAAATAATTATAATTCCCATGACTGTAATATGAAATGTAGAGTCATGTTAGTATAAGTATAGTTCAGCAATAAATAAACATAAATAGAGTTGGCATTATTTCAGAGCTTCAGGCAACATACTGTATGCACTGAGAAGCTAATAAGTCAGCAGATCTGTTTATAATGCAGACCAGAATACTGTGCAACAGAAGGAGAGGAAAAGTCTTTCTAGCAACGTTATACTTGTAACACAGTTGCTGTCAAATCATGTGTGCAGATACATAGGCTGCATAAAAAGCTCTGAATCTCACCACAGAGGAAGTACATTTAGGTAATGAAGCCCAACAGTAACTTGGAGCCAGAGACTTAATTAAGAGGCACATACTGATCGATAGGATCTTTACACAGGCAGAAAACAAGCAGTGATCTATTAATATAGCAAACAACACCTTAAACCTTCATTATTTCTTCACTGAAGGCTCTTGTGCATGCCCAGCAAACATGTTTTCTATTGACAAGAAGCCAACTTCTGTTTATGTTCAGGTAACAATAGCAGATTAGCACTCTGTTAAATTTTTTCCAAGCCAAAGCACAACAGTGTTATCAGTGAAATGTATGTAAAATATTGAAAGGGAAAAGTAGCATAAAAATGGAAATGTACCAAATGACTCAGGAATTGTATTTGAGCACGATAGAATGCCTTTGGTTACTTCCCACTATTGCATGCAACTCATCTCCAAACTGCCACTAAAAACAATAGAAAAAAAGAGTATGAAAAAATCACAGCCTCGGTTATTCTTCCAGATATCAATTTAGTTGTTAAGAAAACAAAATATTTTCACCATACGGACTCATCCCACGCAAAGCCCTGCCACACTTACAAAAGCCAAAGTATTTCACATACTGTAAAAAAATGAAAGACTATCCTTGTTTTGTTTTTTGCTTGTTTTTTTTACTGTGACAAGTCTCAAAAATCATATTCGACATAGAGCATAATTGCAGTAATGACCGCACATACAGACGTTTCTAGCTGAAACACACTGGGAGTCACAAATTGATTTGTCTGCTGCTGGATTTGAAGCTTACAAATCCAAATAAATGGACCGTAGACTGCTTTTTCCTCTTCTGGAATCACAAGTGTTCTCTTGTTTTTATTTTCTACAATCACTCTGATAGGATTTTAGCAACATATTTAATCTACAAATACATGAATGTACCCTCATGACCTTAGCAGATGCATATTCTTAAGCTTCAAATACAACTGCTAAAGTGCCTCAAGTATGACAAGTGAATGTGTGAAAGCTTAGAAGAAATTAGATCAAAACGGATGTGTGATGTTTCAGATCGAGATGCTGTTCTTTACCGCAGTATCTCTCCACTTAACTACGTACCAGCCGATCTTATGCATAAATTTAACCAGAAAACTCATCCCTTTCTAATGTGTCAATCAAAAACTGCCAAAGAGGTTCTTCGTCGTGGGAACACCGTTATTCATCTGCTCTGCTTTCCAACATTTCTGAGTCCGTCAGCATCATTCTCTTGTTCTTCCACTAAGCACATCATACTGTACCGCAAGCCTAGCTGCTTTGCCCACTGTCTCACCCGCTCTGCATCTATTTTGGTCGTGTGAGCATGATAACCTCAACACTTCTGTTCTGCCTTAATCTGTGCTCTACCATTCACAGCTGCAATGGCAGAGGAAGCATCCTCCGGGGCAGAAGCTCACAGAGCCACAGGGATCACATTTATGATGTTCTCTGCATTTGACTGCATTGGTGATCCACCCAGTGTGTTGAGCCTTCTTTGTTACTGTAATTATATAGACATTATTCGCAATGTCTGTAGGGATAAATGTATACAGTTAATGTATGCACATTTTTCTCGAAATTTCTTTCGAGGCTTATATTAGCCTACTTTGTGCAGAACAGGCATGGTGCATTAGGAGAACAAGTAAATGTATTTATGGATGAATGTTCTATTGATTTGTACCTGTAACCTGAGCAGCGGTAACAAAATAACATCAGCTCAGGTCTAATAAATCATGTACACAAACACGAGCAGTACTTATAGTTCGGGCAGCAGCGCCAGTGCATTTATAACTCAGTGCATTCAACGCAATGGGAAAATTCCTAGGAAATTAATATGGCATTTGTGGACATATTGTCCAAAATGTGCTAGTGCCCTAAAGAATAACTGTTTTCTCACATGACCCATTTCAACTTCATCTCTCTGGTTATGCAAGTCTGTAAGTCTGTTGACTTACAGGAATCATGAAGCATTCATCCAACCAATCCAACCTAGAAAATATATTCAAACATGTACATAGTGACATGTAAACTAAATAGAAATGTGCAATTTTTGATCACATAATTTGTCTGCAGTTTTTGTAGATTTATTTTGCAAGGACCCAGAAACAAGTCCATAACACATTTGCAGTATTATCACCTTTCCTGTTGATATATAAAAGCAAAACTTTTCTCATTGTCAAATTGTTTTCACACTGGCCAGAAAAGGTCTCAGACAGACCAAATTTTGTCCTGGTCAAATTATCCTAGAGTGTACCTCCCCAGAAATGTAACTACATAATGCAGCAATGCAGACCACAACAAGCTATGTGCTAACAAGCTCTGACAACTCATACATGGACTCTACTGGACTCCAAAACATTTTTTCCATTGCTATCATTTGAGTCAAATTAACTGTTGTTCAACATTTATTAACTCCAAATCACACATGATCTGCTCTGGTTCAGTGCCAATTTTTATGACATAAAGAAACTCAGAAGAGTTGTATCCCACAGTATAAAACTTACTAGATAAAATAAGTTATGTTGCAATTAATTTATTGAAAACCTGTTTATTTTTCACTTTTTACACTTTTATTCTTCAAGATTTGCTCGTGTGGGTCATGGAAGATCATGCAACCTTGTGCAGTTTATTATAAAATGTAAACATGACTGCATTTTTATTGCTTCATTATAAATACATTCATGTCTTTAAGCATAGTTCTTGAAAAGTTAAAAAAAGGGAATCAGCCAAAATCTGAATTGGCAGATCAAACTTGAAAAAAAAAAAGTAAATAGCCAAGAACGTATGTGTGTCTCTCGCAATACTGAATAATAAAAAGATGAAGTACATCTGCAGTATTGGGAAGTGGTCTTACTTCATAAAGTAACATAAAAAACACAGAGGACTGCAAGCTACCTTTTAGTTTTTGCAAATGTCATAGGGGAGTGTCAGAGAGAAAGGAATAGTGCTGTAGTCTGGGTTGTGGTTGTGCTAAGAAGGTGGTCAGGGAAGATTAGTTCTCAAGTGAGAGCAGGAGGGATTTGACTGGATTGCACAGGGTGACCCGCTGTGCTCATGTAAATAGCAAGACAGACCCTATCACAGCATGCAGCGAGGACACACCCATCCCAGTGTGGTGGGGGGGTGGAGATAGCCTGGTGATGTGATTTTAGACTGTTTTTGTATGCATCCACCACACTCAGTTACCTCTGAAGCTTGTCATTTTTTTTAAAATTTGGTGACTTTAATAGCATTCAAGTCACTTCTCAGCACGACTGTTGTATGAAGAGCAAAACATGAAGTAAGCAACCAGCAAATGCAACAGTAAATACGCATACAGTTGAGGGCAATCTGACATTACAGTTATGCATTTGAGTAGCACTGGAGCTCTACATGATATGTTTGTTGTATCCTGGACTGCAGCCACACAATCATTTACTGTTATATTGGTGGCTCTGTAAACCACAATACATGTTTAGATTGACATAAACATCTGGATTTCAGTAGATGAGTACAGCTGTCATCATGACAGATGGATGAAGGGTGGTTCACTAAGTTCATCTCCTGCAACATTAACTCTTGGGAAGTGAAACCCTTATGCTTCAGTAGTTACTAATCAATTAATTTGCACACAGCATCATTACAGGATATCTGCCATGAATAGTGGCGCTCGCCTCTAAATAGCCGAGGATTCATTATGCTCCGTATGCAGAATCAATTAATAACACACAGGCCTGTAGTGATAAGTCGATTATTCAATTAGTTGGTTGACAGAACAATATTCTGAATCTATTTTATCAACAAATTCCCTTATTTTTCAAGGAAAATGCCTTTGGTGGTTTCAGCTTTTTTAAATATATGAAAGCTGTCTGCTTTTCCTTATCTTATATCACAGAACAGAAACGATTTTTTTGTTTGTTTGTTTCTTATGTTCTATTGAACATATCACTGATAAAGACAATATCCGTAGGTACAATCAAAAGAAAATAATCACAAGTTATAGTCTAATGGGCTGTACCAATTTAATGGGTCAATTGTCACCAAAAAAAAGACACTGAGCCTGTTACTGGGCATGCAAAGCTTGCAACATCAGAGCAAAGAGGGATTAGTCCTCTTTGGAAGTGAATTTCAACAAGGCTACATGTAATAAGCAGTAGTGAAACTGTCAGTAAATATAAACTGTATTGTCTGTTCTGAAGCTGAACAAATTATGCTATCAAAAGAAAGTTATTTTGTGATGCATTAAAAGTTCTGATGTATTTGAAATGCAAGAGCTGTAACATTATTCATTTCATTGCGTTTGATGTTTACAGTTGAAACAGGCTTTTACAAAGAGACTGTATTGTCCTCTAATTATAATACCTTTTCCCAGTTAAGTATCAGCCATCTCCTCCTTCAGAGTGACTCTGAATATAACCTCAAAGTACCTCCTACATGCACAGCAACAAAAACAATATCAGCTATTACGGAAAGTATCGTTTTCCTTACACTTACCACTTAAGCTCCATCTCTGTCTGATTCTCCCAGCAAAGTCATAAGTTGATTGCATAAGCCACTTATTGCCAGTAATGCTTACACTAAAAAAATTAAGGGACCCCTAGCACCAATGCAAATTTGTACATGAAAAATTTAAATGGGGGCAGAACTTGTCACCCTCCAAAACAGCAAAATGGAGCTAACGTGCTTAAGGCTCTACAAAGGTATGTTTTAACCACCAGCAAGATTTTTCGATTCCTTAGTAAGTAGTTTGGGTGCCTAAATATAACCAAAAAGCAAGATAAAACAACAGAAAGCAGGAAGTGAAAATAAGAATATAAAACGTATCCATATGAGGCTATTAATCTAATGCCATGTGTGTTTTCACCCCCTACCTGCCTGGTATCACGGACTTTACTGCTCCTTTAAATTGAAAATTAAAAAAAATTAAAAAACAAAAAAGAAATCCGTCCAGCATAGTTCATTTGAAGGACTCTTGATTTGTCATGTGTCTACTTAGACAACACATTGCACGAGAAAACTTGTCTTCACAGGAGATATCCCATGGGAATGGACAGAAGACCAAAACTTGTACACTGACGGGTTTTTCTATTCCGAACTCTGGAGGGGTAATAGATATCAAGATTTTTTTATGCAAAATACCAAAATATACCATGATTTCAAAAACAAAATTATGATGAAAAATAAGCGGCTGATTTTGCTTAGCCATTTAGGGGCTGCTGTAACCATTAAAATAAGAAAGCAGCAGTTTAAGATAACTGCAAGTATTGTTTACTATTCTGAACCTGAAAAAAAATCAGTAATTTCTACATCATACATTCTGGTTCCACTCAACTTTAAAGGCAAATAATATAATTATTTTATTTTGTACAAATGGTTCAGCTTTCCGTTCCTTTCTGTCTCTCTGTCTTGTCTTACTGTCTTTACCATACAGACATGTCAGGTTATATCTTAGATCAAAAAAATGGCTGAACTGAGCAATGGACTGACAACGACCGTAGGAGATGAAGAGTCAGACAGAGTGTGCAATAAGTAGAGGTATTCCCAGCAGATGAGTATGCAACATTTTGAATGTCATGCATCAGCTTACAAAAACAGCACGATACACAGTGACCTGTAAAGCCAGCCAGCAGTTTGTGGTCTAACCTATTTGATGTAGATGTACAGTATAAAATACAGATACATTTATCACGGAAAGTTTTGATATAAAGGAGAAAAGCAATGAGAATTGTCATGGTCCGCCTCTAGTTTGGGTTTTTGTGTTTGTTCATGAGTTCTGTTTGTTCCATTTTTGCCCAATGCCCCACCTGTTTCCTCTGTTAGTGGTCTTCGTCTCTGTCTGGGTCTAGTCTCGCCTTGTTTTGGTATTCTGTCTTGTCCCTGTTTTGTTCCTCCCCGTCTCATTGTATTAGTTACGCCCCTGTCTTCTTGTCATTCATTCATTGGTTGTCCCTGTCAGGTTTCCCCTGCCCTGTCCACTTGTCGTGTGTGTTCATTGGTTTCTCTTTGTCTATTTAAGCCCTGTCCTCTGTGTTGTTCGTTGTCGCGTCATTCTGGCTGTATCCCCTTGTGTCACCCGTTCATGTCTCCAGGTTTTCACGCTTCACGTTTTGGATTTATATTTATGGACTTTGCCATTATTATTTGGATTAAATAAAAGCCTTTTTTTCACATCACGTCGGCTCAGCGGTCCTGCATTTGGGTCCACACCACACCCCCGGCAAGAATACATTATTTAGTAGGTATGGTTGTCCCCATTCTGAGTTTGTCCTTCCACATTTTTGTCTTTATAGCCCTGTCAAATAAGGGAGTTTCTGCACTAAAAAAACAACCAGCCAGACTATCCTTGAGGCCTCTACCGAGGAAAAATGAACACCAAACAGACAATGGTCAGGTCATCATGCTCCGAAAGGCTCCACTGGGCCTAAAGCTTTCACGTATTCACCAAATAGATGGTTCAACTCCAAAATATTTCTAGCATAAAGTAAATAATAATATGTCTTCATATTACAACTCACACAAAAAGAGAGTTTATTGCAACAGCAGGAACACTAACACCTTCAACACATACCACTATCAGGTATCAGCCTAAAGAACAGAAGAATAGAACAGAATAGACTTTATTGTCATTGTATGGGACGTACAATGAAATTATCTGTGCTCTGCCCACACAGTGCAAAAATAATGAAAGTAGAATAACCATAGTAAAACAGTATTTACAGAAGTTGTACACAATGATAATTTAAGAGAGCACAATAAAAATAATAAAGTGATAATAAAAATAATAAACAGGTACACATGCGGGAAAGCCATTAGCTGTTGCATCCACATGTGCAGCCCTGTTGACCAGCACAACAAAAATCTGTATAGGCTGATACTGGCCCTGTGGACCAATATTCATCTTTTGTATCACATTGATTTTGCAGTGAAGTGTTCACAAATTATGCAAAGAACAGCTGAAAGAGGTCAAGTATGTTTTAAAAAGAACATTTCTTTCTTTGTCTAGTTTTAAACATTAAAAAAACACAGCATTTTTTTATTTGCTACAGATCTGGCTAATCTGAAGGCTTTACTGACCAGTGCAAATGTGCTTTTCCAATGTGAAAGCTCAATATCTTGATTCAATTTTCTATCCAGGCTATTTTTAACCTATCTTATTTCAATGTGTTCTAGCCCCCCCTCCCTCCTGCTGCTCTATTAACAATCTCACATTAACACACTTTTGTTGTTTGATGCTGTGATTTCAACATTTGATATACACTATATGGAAAAAAGTATTGGGCCACACCTATCAATCATTGAATTTGGATGTGTCACTCAGTCCCATTGCCACAGATGAATAAAATCTAGCACTTAGCCATGTAGTCTGCATTTCTAAACATTTGTGAGAGAATGGGTCATTCTAAAGAGCTCACTGAATTTGGGCATGGTACTATAATTGGATGTCAGCACTGCAACAAGTCAGTTAATGAAAGTTCTTCCCTCCTAGATATTCCATGATCACCTGGGAAATTATTGCAACGCGCACAGCAACTCACACAGCCACATAAAAAGCAGAGTCGCCAAGTGCTGAGGTGCATAGTGCATCAAAGTCTCAAATGCTCTACTGACTCAATAACTGCAGAGTTGCAAACCTCCTCTGGGATTAACATCTGAACAAAAACTGTGCACCAGTAGCTTCATGACATGAGTTTCCATGGTTGAGCAGCTGCACGGAAGCCTTATATCACCAAGTACAATGCCAAGTGTCAGATGGAGTGGTGTAAAGCACACCACCGCTGTACTGTGGAGCAGTGGAAAGTGTTTTGTGGAGTGAAGAATCACGCTTCACTATCTGGCTGCTGGAGGGATAAGTCTGAGTTTGGAACATGCAAAGAGAATATTGCATGCTTACCAAGACATTTTAGACATTTCTATGCTTCCAATTTTATGGGAACAGTTTGAGAAAGGCCCTTTCTGTTCTGTTCTGTTCTGTTCTGTCATGACTGCATCCCAGTGCACAAAGCAAAATCCATAGAGGCATGGTTGGGATGAATGTGCTGCGGAAGAACCTGATATATTTTCACCCATCTGCTGATTCAACAAATGAATTTTAGCTCTGCCGCAGTGCATGATACAGGTCTCGCTTCTTTAAAATCATTGAGCCTGACAATTAACTCGGTACTCTAAACCATATGGTCCAGCAATTTATGCTACTGGGAACAGTCTACTGCAGTTAACAAGACCAACTAACAACAGAAGGCACAATGAGTGACTTGGCAAGGGGAAAATTGGCTAAATCTGCAGGGAACAAGGAGGAAAACTTGTTCTTTCAGGCAGTGCAGTCTGGGATTTTCCACCCCATGGGCCAAGAGTGAGCTTCCCTCTGTGAGCTGTGCAAGAACACAGTTCAAGGCACATTATGTTCAACGTCAGAGAGCTTTGTCTTAAAACAGAGAGGACAAGAACACAGACGGCATGTGGGGGAAGAAGCACTGTCCTTCATTTTTGTTTGCTTGACAAAATTGGACTGGATGAGTCCATTAGGCTATTGTGTGTGACTTGACTTGCTTGTCTGTGTGTATATTTGTGTGTGAGGAAGGGTGAAAAGAGAAACATGAACAGAAAGAAATGAAAAGATGAAGATTCCTATCTGTGCAAGGGAAGATCACTTAAAGTGTTTAATGTCTGAAGTGCTAAAGCTTTCATTTAAACAAGTAGTGGGTCCCCTTCTCACAAAATATCAAATGTGTGACAGGCAGATTGTCACACATGAAGACACGTGACAGAGTTCTTTAGCTGCCTGCAGGCTGCAACTCCCACACACAACACAAAACAAGTCTACTTTGCCTCCAGCAGCCTGCCATGCTCTGCAATACAAGGTGGGGCTCCCTTATAAGTTTACGCCAATGACTAATAGAATTTGTTGGATCCTTGAATAGCAAAACACCCTTCCACACTATACAGAACACAGACACCAATTGGATTTATTGGATTTACAAACAAAAACCTGCATAAATGAATATATGCAAAACATCAGTCATTCTTAGCATGAATACAAAGAACAGTGAATTCAGCATTCTCTGTCTAAATGGTAATACTGCACAAAGAATTTCCAAGTGTTTCAGTGACGTATGCAAAATGTTGATCCAAGTTTGGATTTTAGTACTACCAAGACAGTCTTTGAACTTATTGATGTCTACTGAAAATGTATTATAATTTCTATTTTAAGCTGCATTTGTTCATTAGTATTAAGGCTGTAGCTGTTTAATGGTCTATGATTTTTAATTAGATTTATAAAAATTAAAGCATTGCAGTTTTTATTTAGTAAGCATTTAATTTACTAAAAGTCTGCAGATTCCAACAGCAATATGACTCCATATACAAGCAGCACAGTGGCAGCATTTGTCCACCACAAGAATAATAATTAATGAAGTGATGACCACTAAAACAGTCCAGTGTTCTTAGATTCATAGGCTGTTGAACTTATAAACATAACAGTACATGTTCATAGATAAAAATAGAAAATGTAACAGTTCAACCACTGCATTAGGGTGAAGAGATAATATGAAATAAAAAGTCACTTAAACGAAGAGAGGCATCAAAGCACAGAGAGCTGACCCTGAAAGAGCTCTAACAGAAGCGTAGATCCAAGCTGCATGCAGGATTTAGACAGGACAATGCAGTTAAAATCACCTTAGACTTCCATGTAATGGTATCCTAATGCAAAAGAGAAATGGCTAGTCAAAATGTTATGGTGCAATTCAATTCAATTAAATTTTATTTTTATAGAGCCAATTTACAACATAAGTCACCTCAAGGCACTTTCACTATAAGGCAAAGACCCTACATTATTAGAGAGAAAATCCCAACTATCAGATGATCCTCAATGAGCAAGCCATTGGTGACTGTGGAAAGGAAGAACTCTCTTTTAACAGGAAGTGACCTCTGGCAGAACCAGGCTCAAGAAGGGGCAGCCATCTGCCTCAACCAGTTGGGGACGAGGGAACAGATAAGATAGAAAAAGGAGAGCAAAGAGAGACACAGACTCTGCAAGAGAGAAGACAACATTCAATGACATGCAACAGTAGCCAATAAATGCATGGGGAGTGAAAAGAAGTGGGTGGAGAAGAAATGCCCAGCACATCATAAGAAGCTCCCCAGCAGCCTAAAACCCATTACAGCATAGCTAAACCCTAACTATAAGCTTTATCAAAAA
>VUQH01022567.1:28416-49925 GCA_015106775.1 Etroplus canarensis | reverse complement strand
CAGACTGGAGAGCCTCTGCTCATCTTTACTTCCGAGAGACTCTGCCTCTCTAAGACATCCCTTTTATAGCTAATCATGTTACAGAGCTGATATCAGTTAACTTAATTACTTGCTAGATGTTCTCCCAGCTGAATCTTTTTGAACTTTCTTGCTTTTTCAGCCATTTGTTGGCCCCGTGCCAACTTTTTTGGGACCTGTAGCAGGTATCAAATTTGAAATGAGCTCATTTAGTGGATAAAGGTGTACAATTTCCCAGTTTGAACATTTGTTTATGTTATCTATGTTCTATTGTGAATAAAATATTGGCTCATGTGATTTGAAAGTCTTTTACTTTTCATTTTGTTCATATTCAAAGAACGTCTCAACTTTTTTGGAGTTAGGGTTGTATATTCTGGATGCTTTAATTAATGAATGTCTTTCCAACAATACCAAAGTGAAACACTCCCATTACACACACCCAAAGAGTCGCACGAATGGCTTGATTTGCAGTCATTTAATCTAATTTTTCAGGTTGTGTTGTTTACTGTGCAAGGACAGCCGAAGTGGTGAAAGGGTAGCTGAGACAGCAGCTGATTTATTCAAAATCTCACTCCTGTCTACACAGAGACTAGCTTCACACACCCCTTGAATTGAGTTGTGGGTTGCCAGGTTGTGCCGAAAGATCTGTTGAAACTGTGGACTGTGTAAGTGTGTGTTTGTTAGATGATCTGGCAATTTGGGGGGACATTAAATGAACACAAAACTTCCTGATTTGTGTTTTCCAATTATTCAGAATAAATTTGGAGGGTCTTAAAAATTCTGAAAGTTTGCAGAGAGAAATGACAAACTGGCAGGTCGCTTGGAGATGCTCCTAAAATATGGGAGGGACGGGGAAAAATAGAAGCGTTGGCAGTTATGTTTGTGCCTCTTTGTGTTCCTGCAGTAGAAAATCTGCTTCAGTTGTGTGATTGCAGTTATGTAGGATGTGTTACAGCACATGTTTTTTTTCTCTAATCTTCTAAGAAGGAAAACCCAAAAATGTTCAAAAATAAAGTGAGAGTGGTTTTCTATGCATACCTTAGGTAGCCCTCATTAGTTGTGTTAGAGGCTATTTAGACTCACAGATGACACTATTGTCTGAAACTGTGGATTTTTACCTTTTTTTCATTTGTTACAGTTGTTAAATGCTGCCTATCATGTGGAGGTCACTTTTCATTCAGGATCCTCTGTCACGAGGTTCGTTTGGGAGCAAATCAAACAGGTCAGTGTTTTAAACGTTCAGCTAAAATGAAGTTTTAACATTTACAGTGATGGATGATTACGTTTTTCTCTTCTTTAATCTATTTCTGTATCCTTTGTAGATAATCCACCGAATAACTTTTGTGAATCCTCCTGCCATCACTCAAGAGTGGAAGCGCAAAGTTGCCCAAGATGCCATTGAAAGTCTCAGTGCTGCCAAACTGGCCCGAAGTATCTGTTCACAATTCAGAACCCGTCTCAACAGCTCCCATGAGGCTTTTGCAGCGTCTCTGCGTCAGGTTAAAAACTTCCTTTTTAGCTGCCCATTTTTTGCTTTCTCTGCAAATACTTTCTCCTATATCATCATAAATATACACTACTCACAAAAAGTTAAGGATATTTGGCTTTTGGGTGACATTAATGGAAAATGTAAAAAGTTAATGCTACAGTGATATATCATGAAACTAGGGCATTTACATAGAAGCATGCAGTGGTGATTTCATCATCTAAAAACAATTTATTGAAACAAAAGCCAACAACTGTGTTGGTTGTACTGTGTTGTCATGTGCCCTTTACCATTAATTACAGCTTGACAATGACATCTCATGCTGTTCACGAGTCAACTTATTGTCTCCTGAGGTATGGCATTCCACTATTCTTGAAGAGCCGCCCTCAGGTCATTGAGTTTCTGGGGTGCAGGGTTACGAGCCTCTACACGGTGACTCAGCTGATCCCATAGGTTTTCTATGGGATTCAGGTCTGGAAAAAGTTCAGGCCACTCCATTTGAGGTACCCCAGACTTCAGCAGCCATACTCTAATAATGCGACCTCGATGAGCTGGAGTATTGTCGTCCATGAAGATGAAATTAGGCCTGTGTTGTTCATGGAGGGGCACAATGACTGGATTAATGATGTTATTCAGATAGTATTGGCTTGTCACTGTACCATACACAAGGTGTAGGGCAGTTCTGTATTGAGTTGACACACCTGCCCAGACTGTAACACCACCGCCACCAAAGGCTCATCTGGTGACAACAGTGGCTGATGCATAGTGCTTTCCTTGATGTCTCCAATATGTTGGCGGCCATCATTTCTGCTCAATGTGAATCAACTTTCGTCAGAGAACAGCACTGAGGCCCACAGGTCCCTCGTCCAGCATAAATGTTCCCTGGCCCATTCAAGATGATGACACTTGTGCCTGGTGGTGTGGTCAGGTACCCTTGCAGGTTCCAGAGTCAAGCGCGGTTAGTGAGGTGAGGGCGGAAACAGTTGTTTCTCAAAATAAGATCTGGAAAAAGAAAGGAAAAAAACATTTTAACCACAACATTTTTTCTTTGCGGCCCGGTTCCAAATGGTCCGCGGGCCGGTACCGGTTGGGGACCCCTGGTCTAGCACACAGACCATGCTGATGTAAAAGGATTCGAATAGTCTGATGTGACACTTGGGTGCCTCTCACCTCCCTTAAATATGTCTGGAGTGGCATTCATCATCCGGTTCCGCAGGGCACTGTTCACAATGAAACGGTCATCAGTGTGTGATGTGACTAAAAGACGTCCACTTCTATGCCTTTCTGTGACTCTTGCAGTGTCTCTGTATCTCTGTTGCAACCTACTGATGACACTTTGACATTCTAAGCTCAGTGGCCACATTCCTCTGAGAACAGCCTGTTTGAAGCCTTGCAATGGCAAGGTACTGTTGATCAATTGTTAAATGTCGTCTTGGTCTCATGATGTCAAAATGTGAACAGCACAATGAAGAGGAGTGTTTAAATACCAATTCTAATTCAACCAGAAAATGTATTGGTTGACTCATGGATCAAACACCAGTTTTGAATTTTGCCATTAAGCACCAGCAAGTACTGAAGTACTGTACAGTTGGACATTGCATTTAAAAGTGTAAAAAATGTCCAGTTAAGTTCACTTGTAAAGGTTATAGTGCATTTTAGGTGCATCCTGAAATTTAACCCGAAAGCCAAGTATCCTTAATTTTTTGTGAGTATTGTATGTAAAAACAGACAATAATCTTCACTGACTGATTTGTGTAATGTTAATGGCTCACCAATGATTGTGATGGCCATCAAAAACCTTTAGTGAGGCTGTAATTACATAAACTTTGATCAGAATTAACACTAAGCTGCTGACAGGCATGAGTCAATTTAATATCTGTATTACACCACCTCTAAGGCAGTGGGGTTGTAAAATTAGAGCTACGTTGGGAATAGGAAAAAGGGGACTTTTAAATTGATAACCAGTTATTTATTTTACAAAACTGAAGTAAGCTGGAGAAGCCATGTGTGAAAAACTAAGTGCACCCCATGATTTAATAGTTTGTAGAATCTTCTTGAGCTGAGTGATTATTTTCTGTATGACTATCAGTTTCTCACATCTTTGTGGAGGAACTTTGACCCACTCTTCTTTACAGCATTGCTTCAGTTCATTGAGGTTTGTGAGCATTTGTTTATGTACAGTTCTGTTAACCCATAAGAACCCATGGTGACATGAATGTAACACTTTATATTTTTTACAGCTGTGTGGGCCTCTTGGTCTGTTGTATATCCCCCACAAATTTCCTGTAAGGAAAAATGGGTCTGGGTTCTTATGGGTTAAGGTCCTGCCACAGCATTTCAATTGGGTTGAAGTCTGGACTTTGAGCCATTGCAACACCTTGATTCTTTTATATTTCAGCCATTCTATTGTAGATTTGCTGGTGTGCTTGGGATTATTGTTATACAGAGGAGTTCAACTCAATAACTGCAAAATGCCCAGGTCCCATAGCTGCAAAAACAAGTTCAGATCATCACCCCTTCACCATGTGCTTGACGTTTGGTATAAGGTGTTTGTGCCGGTATGCTGTGTTTGGTTTTCGACAAATGTGGCACTGTGCATTATGGTCAAACAGCTCCATTTTAGTTTTGTTTGTTTAGAGGAAATTATTTCACAATTCTTGTGGTTTGTTCAGATGCAAGTTTGCACATCTAAGCCATGCTACCATGTTCTTTTTAGAGAGAAGCTTTCTCTCAGCAACTCTACCAAACAAGCAGTACTTGTTTGGTGGTTTTCTAATTGTGCTGTCATTAACTTCAGCGTTAAACAAGCTAAATAAGGCCTTTAGCAACTGAAATGTAGCTCTTAAGGTTTTTGCAGTTTTACGGGTTTTCACGGTTTGACCTTGGGGTGAATTTGCTGGGACGTCGACTCCTGGAAAGATCAGCAACTGTCTTGCTGATCTTTGTGTTTTCCACTTGTGAAAATCTTATCACTGTGAGATGATGAGGTTCAGATTGTTTGGAAATAGTCCAGCCCTTCCCAGATTGACAGGCAGCAACAGTTGCTTCTCAAAGATTGCTGATGTCTTTCTTCCTTGGCATTGTATTAACACACACCTGAATGCTCCATAGCAGCAAACTGTCAAAACTTCTGCTTTTATAGAGGTGCTTACATGATTACTGATAATCAAGTGCATTTGATTAACAGCTACTGGCTGCTAATTACCCACTAAATTCCTATAGAAGCAGTAAGGGTGTACTTAATTTTTTACTCTGCATTCTGCATTTTTGTGTAGTTTTTGGGAAATGGTTACAGTGTGTGCCAATGTGCCAGGTGTTGTGCATCTGAGGTTGTGTTGACCTAATTTTATGACCTACTAAGTACTGTACTTTCCTTCCAACTGTAGAGAAATGTTGGTGACCTCCAGCCAGGTGACCTTTTCACATTAAGTGCTGTTTAAATAACATTATCAACTGTTTTAAGCTTAGCTGTTTTAACAACTCAAAGTGCATAAGAGCTGGCTGGAGTTAACCACAGCGTTGATTTCCTGCTCCTTCACACAAATTATTTGAAAGCCACTTCCGAGAATCATCTGCTGTATTCGTGGCTAAAGGGAAGACTAAGGCATAGCTGACCTATTTAATCATATTTACTTTTCTTGCTATGGACATTAGGGCTCCATATGCTAATAGCAGCAACATCCTTCCATAAAGTCCCAAACAAATCAGTGAAATTTCTCTGATAATTATCACATGACAGACAGTGTGGGCCACATCACTGATTTCATCATGCTCACTAATTTTTCACTGTTGATGCAGTTGGACAAATACAATAATTTACTGTGACAAAGCAGAGGTGATGTTGGGTGAACACAAGTAAACTAATTTTGTAAAGTTATTCATCTGATCATCTGGTAGAGTGCAATGGAAACCAATCAACTAAAATAACATCATACCTCTGTTGCGTTCCTGTTGTAGTGACCAGGAAAACACATAGAGCATCAGTGAACAATGGAGAATAAAACTCAGGAGTGGTTATGAACGTTGATGTGCTTGTAAAATATCACTGTGAATACGAAGCATGGAATTTTTATATGAAAAAAGCAGGAATCCCTTAACCCTAGAACACTGTGTTTCAAGGTTAGTGTCACTTGACAGTGTTCTAGGGTTAAGGAGTGCTTGACAGTGACACTCAGCACTTTATATGATTCCGCCAAGTTTAGCAGTATGATAGTCTGACCATGACTAGAGTATATTTAGTCAATTTCACTCATGCACTAAACATTCTGTAATCTGCCAGCTTTTGAGTTCAAAGTCTCTGTGGATCTCTGATCTGGACAGAAATACGGCATGTGATAGATTCACGCTTCAGTCTAGATTCGCTTCATTGCACAATATATCAGCTAGTCATATATTATATCATTATATAATAGATTTCACCTACATGAGTAAATAAGAGTAGAACAGTACTATATTATAAGAAAATTTCTTTAAATCCTAATAGGTCAAAAGCTTTTAGTACAGTCTCTGCCTTTTTCACAATTTAGGGTTTTTTCGTGATGTTTTCACATCCACAGGAATGAAGTCTAACTTTAGCTGATGCTTGTTTGTAAAGCTGCATTGTGTTAAATATATGATCAAGCTCACTCTGGGTTTTTCCTGGCTCAGAAAGGCCTTTGGTGGGGGCATTTGATAACAAAAATGTCTGTTGTGATTGAGTTGATGAACCCCCAGTTAACAAAACTGGTTAAAAAATTATTGAATTAAAACACTGAAAGCGAGAAGGGGAATTTCCTGTGGAACTGCCTTAAACTTCTTTGAGTGGGCTCCAAGGACAAGCCACAATGCAGGAAAAACCCTGATACTTAAATAAGCACATAAGTAATTTAATATACTTGAAATATTTGAACTTGCAGTATTTTATTAGTTATTTTGCACTAAGCTGCTAAAGTAGACAATATAAATAACAGAACATAGTAATTTATGTATAAAATCGGCATTCATTTATTTTTCTATGGTTCTGTGGTTTGAAAAAAAAAAAAAATGGATCAAGGAATGACTGTGTGTTGACCTCTGCTTTAAACAGTCTGACAAATGATGACTTAACCACAGAGCAACTAGGCAGGGCTCACTGAGAACTTAAGGGCTGTCAGCTTTTCCAAATTGGTAAATCACACTAGAAGAGAGTATAAACATAAATGTAGCAAGAGGGACCAAGATGATGTAATTCAAAACCATTCAGGTACTGCTTTTAGTAGACATGTGTATGCCTGTGCTGATTAATGAAGTTGGTTGAAGCTCTAGAGCCCTGAGAGCAGAGTAGTCGTTGACTAATGTCAATGGTAGCGTGATTTAGGTAAAGCTTGTTTTGCTGTGCAGAAAGGTTGGTTTTTTTTTTTTGGTTTACACAAACAACATGGATGCTTTATTGAAGGGTTCACCAACTCTGAGTCAGAAGGATTTTGATTCTGTAACTTAAGCATTTTCAAGAAATAGACCTTTAGAAGGAAGCCTCTCTGCTGGCTTGTTTCTACAAAAATGACTGTTTAGTAAGTAATTTCAGAAAATGGATGTTACTGCTAACAATTGAAATCAGCTCTTTAATGCTTCCAAATGCTAGGCATGAGCTGTTAAACCATGTGTTGTGTTTGCAGCTGGAGGAAGGGCACACAGGGCGTCTGGAGCGCACTGAGGACCTGTGGCTACGTGTGAGGAAGGACCACGCCCCTCGGCTGGCCCGCCTGTCTTTGGAGAGCCGCTCCCTGAGGGATGTGCTGTTGTATGGTGAGTCACTGCCAGATTCTTCCATTGTTCACACAAACAAGCAAAGCTAAGCTTACAGTGTGCTCACACATTTCTGCTAAATTGCAGCTTCTTTAAGTTATAAATCTCAACCAGACACGTTTATTCCTTTTTTCATCCATTGTAATCTCGAATGAATTTGAAAACTTGTTCATCTCAAAATTTACTAACTAACAAGAGGAGGAGACTTATTAAAAAACATGTATTTAGAGAGACAATAAGTGACTGCATTGAGGTTAAATTAAAGTTTTAAACCTCAGCTACCCTTCAAACCTGCATCTATAAACACAAATGATTTAACTCTGAGGAAAAATGTTTCTTTTTTTGTCTCACAGGCAAGCCTAAACTCGGACGAGAGTTAGGTCGGGGCCAATACGGTGTTGTGTATCTGTGCGACAGTTGGGGAGGACACTACCCATGTGCCTTAAAGTCAGTGGTCCCACCTGACGATAAACACTGGAATGACCTGGCTTTAGAGTTTCACTACACAAGGTTAGTTATTAGGAATTCATGTTTAAACATGTTCAGAATGATCACACCAAATAGCTGGCAGTGAATTTTACTCACACTCAGAAGGTGTATTTGAAAAATTTTAGAAGCAGGTGCATTTATCAAGAGTAGAGCTCTGCTTATAGAATGTGACAGGTGGCTTATTATAGAAGCCAAACTCCACCCAGGTTACAGAAAAATAGCTGACTGTTTAAGCCTTGAGGCTCTTTGTGGCATGTCAGTTTTTTATTAAAGGTGACAGCATCATATTAACACTCATCTGCTCCAACTGCTGTAAATCTGAAAAACAATGGAGTTTCCAAAACTGTGCAGATGCAACCTTATCAAAGACAAAAAAGAATTACTTCAAGATAAAACAAGTGAATCTTTTATTATTCTATAGCTAAAATATATTTCCTTTCCTCCCCTCTCTTTGGTCGTGTCTCTTCAGGTCACTACCCAAGCATGAGCGGCTTGTTGACCTGCATGGCTCTGTGATTGATCACACCTATGCAGGTGGCTCCAGCATTGCTGTGCTGCTTATCATGGAGCGGTTGCACCGAGACCTCTATACAGGCTTGAAGGTAACTTGATACAGAAGTAATAGGAATTGTTATCGTTTTGTAGAAACAGCTTTGTAATCTTCCATTCTGCTCTCTACATCCTGTTGCGTTGAACCTTTTTCTTTCATTTTATTGTTTTTGTCCATCTCTGCCAGGGTGGTTTGTCATTGAGGGAGAGACTTCAGATTGCTCTAGATGTGGTGGAGGGGATCCGTTTCCTCCACAGTCAGGGTCTCCTGCACAGAGACATAAAGCTAAAAAATGTTCTGGTAAGTTCAGACCAGTTAGATCAGTTATGAAGTTTGACTGTGTAGCTATATCATGACATTAATAAAATGGACTATACACTAGATAGCTCTTTTAAAAGTGCAGTGTGTTATTTTATTGTCCTCCTTTATCATCCTTTGTCCATTTTTTTAAACAAGAACTGGATATGTTGTAATTTTAGCATTTGCAAAATGTAATATTCTCTAGTCCTTACGCACAAACACTGATTAGTTCAGTGTCACACAAACAAGAGCACTTCCAAGATTTCTGCATTGATTACTCATAATATGTGATCTGATCCATATGTAAGTCACAATTGTAAACTCTATCTGACTAAGCTAGCCATCCGTTTTCTGTTATGAGTCTGAGACACAGAGATGCCCAGTCCTTCCTCTTCCTGGCCACGTCCTCCGGCTCTTTCAGGGGACACGAAGGCGTACCTGAGCCTCTGGCTGCACCGAGAATATTTTTTTCCATAAAAGTTGTAAATTGAATCGATGACAAAGGGCAGTTCTGGTGGAGTCCAACAGCCACTAAGTACAAGTCCGTCTTATTGCTAGCTATGCAAACCATTTTCTCACCACAGTGGTCCGGGGACTGAATAGCCAGTAACAATGGGCCTGATGCCCCATACTCCTTTAGCAACCACGGCAGGGCATTCCAAGAGACATGGTCAAATGCCTTTTACAAGTCTGCAAAAGACATGAAGACTGATTGGACAAACTCAAATATCCATGAGGAAATAAAG
The DNA here is from genome assembly GCA_015106775.1 of Etroplus canarensis. NCBI lineage: Eukaryota > Metazoa > Chordata > Actinopteri > Cichliformes > Cichlidae > Etroplus > Etroplus canarensis. The sequence goes on along the minus strand of VUQH01022567.1, from coordinate 40,573 downwards.
AGCTGGTCTAGTGTTCCTCAACCAAAACTGATTGATCCTTCTGAATCTGGGGTTCAAGTAACAGACTCTCCTCTCCAAGTACCCTGACATACTGTAGATCTTCCAAGGAAGACCAAGGAGTGTTTAGGATCCCCCTGTAACTGGAGTACACTCACTGATACCGCTTCTTAAAACACTGACTAAACTAATAGAACACAAACTTTTGTAATTTTCATGTCTTTATTGAACACTGAAGAAACACTCCCAGTCCAGGCTGAAACCTGCCTCGTTCATAATCTTCACAGGACTTTAGAAGAACCTTGTTCTTTCAAAGTTGTAACAAGAAAACACCAGCTGAAATCTCTAACTACAATGTTGCTATCTCAGGGCCTGAACACTTGTGTTTATTGTAGGAAGAATAATTCAAAATTGTATGAAGAAATTGTACAGGAGCTGAAGTTCACATGAAATTGGGTTACACAACAAGACAACAAATTAAAGCCCAAAAGTAAATTAATAATAAACAGTGGTTGGTAGAGGTGCTATAGCACAGTCTATAGAGGGTTAAATCAGGATATTTCAGAAATACTGATCTACTGAGGTAGCTTTGTTGGAAGAAATGTTCCTAAATATGTCCTCAAAGTTGTGCAAATCAGCATCAGTGGAGGCTTTTTCTACTAAAGAAGGTACTACAAGTTATTAAATTCAATAGTTCCCTTTTCCAGCCTACACTAACTGTGAGTGATTCTGTATGTGTTCAGTAGACTTAAAAAGTACTGTGTGCCAATAACTATGACTTAAACCAGAGTTATAGTTTCCTTTTTTTCTGGAATGGAAGAATCTTCTTATGTCAGGGTTGTAAATATAAGTCATCAGAGGGTGAAAATGAGGCACTGTACAGATGCTAGCGTACCCTGCAATTTTTGTGTCACCCATCCTTCAACACAGTAACTATGCATGCATCCTTCAGCTGGATGTCTAGTGCACTTCAAAAGTATAATAGCAGCGGCTACCTTTCTGTGTGTGTCCGATGTCAAGTGAGCATAATCACGGCCTCATATTTTGAGTAATCCTTTCAGAAATCCAAATTGTTGTAACTGTAAACCACAAGTTAATTTTTCCTGCTGTTTTTATATAACCTAAAGAGTGTTTAGTTTCTTCTGCTTCACTAAACCTCTCTGCTCTTTCTCTAGTTGGATAAACAAAATCGTGCGAAGATTACCGACCTGGGCTTCTGTAAACCAGAGGCCATGATGTCTGGCAGCATAGTTGGAACTCCCATCCACATGGCTCCAGAGCTGTTTACGGGTATGATGACTGGGCAGTCACATTACTGATAATTACATCACAGAGAAATCCCTGTAGTACAACTTCAGTTTATTTGGTCAGAAGTCACCTGTCACTTTATTCATTTATGAAGACAGCCGTGTTATATGATTTTCAAAGTGCATAATATTATGAGAGGAGGAATTTGTAATCAGAGCTTTTTTGTATTTCAAATTGAACAGAAGTAAATCCATATCGCATAATTTTAGTTTTGTCTCATCTTCTGACAGGAAAGTATGATAACTCTGTTGATGTCTACGCTTTTGGGATCCTGTTCTGGTACCTGTGCACTGGTTCAGTGAAACTTCCAGAAGCCTTTGAGAAATGCGCCAGCAAGGACCAGCTCTGGAATAATGTTAAAAAAGGTAAGATCGTACTAATACTTGAAACATGCATTGTTTCCTTTTGGTGCTTACATTAGTTCTAAATGAACCCATGTGGGTAAATCAGATTCATTAATAGTGGCCATTGATGGTCACTGATTTTTGAAGAATACAAAACTTAGATTGATTTAATTGAGCTTTTGTTTGAAAATTGTCAGAGTCTACTTAGAAGAGAGTTAAGATGCTCTTTTCCAGGCTGCCTCAGTCTGGGCATTTGGTCCACAGCAGAGTTTAAAAGAGATTTTATGCCAGTCTTCTTTGTTGTCTTTTTGGTTTTGCTAAGGGTTGTCATAGTGGATCATCAGGTATAGTGTTAAGGAGAGGAATGTGGAGGGACTGTCTGTAGCATAGTTTCCATCAGCACCTTTGTTGGCTGACAGCACCTGAGGTGGTCGTCGTTAAGCTGGGCCATCACCGACCTGGTATGGAAGTTGTATTGTGAATCTGCATATTTGATTTGGCAAAGATTTTATCCCTGATGCCCTTCCTGATGCAACCTTCCCCATTTACCTGGAGTTGGGTCTGGCTCTAGGGGTACACTTACATAAACATAAACCATCAACATAAACTTAAATAAACTATCAATAGTCAAACAGGACAACTATGTGAGGGAGACACTGGTTTTTCTTAGAAACTTTGGGTGTCTGTTTCCATCACCTGCCCGAGGCTCACTTGTGTCCATATCATCTTCCTCCAGGTGCCAGACCAGAGCGCCTGCCTACTTTTGACGAGGAATGCTGGCAGCTAATGGAGGCATGTTGGAATGGGGACCCCTCCCTGAGGCCCCTGCTCGGTATTGTGGAGCCCAGCCTACAAAGTATTATGAAACGGCTGTGCAACTGTGACTCAGAGCAGAAAAGCAGCAGCCTAGAGGACTCAAACTGAACACACTCCAGACAAACTAACACGTGTGATCGATATTCTGATTGGAAAATTATTTTTGGCGTATTTATGAAGAACAGATGACATAAATATCCAAGTTGCTCTCCTTGTTCACAGTTGTTGCATTTACTTTATTTATGAGGTGTTGACCAGAAGTTTGCAAATGTGTTTTATTGATTGTGTGTTGTGTATTTGTATACAAACTCTACTATATGCTTTTCTCATAGCTGCAGTGCTAATTGCTCCTTTGTCATAGAAATGTTGCTAGGTGCAAATTGTTTTAAAAAGTCCATTCCCAGTATTATGAAAAAATATAAATATATAAGATTAATTTTAGATTGTATTTAAACTGAACATGTCTGTCTATACAAGCACATCTTTTTTTAATAAAATTATCTGTTACAACAAATTGTGTTGCAAGCAGATTATCAGTTTATTACTGAGGAATCTGTCTGAGGAAGGAAAGCCAGCTCACTCAATGTGTGATCCTTCAGAACAATGTCAGGGACATCACTGATGGTGACCTGTACCATGAGAATTTTCCATTATTTTATCTGAAAAATGGGCCCGGAGAGGTTGCGTTGATTACTATTGTGAATTACTAAAAAATAGCAAATTTTTAAAAAATACATACATTGTGATCTCTCATTGCTGGCAGTCACTGCTTTAAACTACAAAACTTTGGAAACAATATTTCAAGAAGTCTCCAGTGAAAACACAAGAAATCATGATGCTAACCTACAGTGCTATACAAATGCAAAGCTCGTCTACAACGTTAAGTGCAGCTTTTCTACTATACCATCGAGCACTAAAAAGCAAATTTTCAACTGATTGTTGCATTTTTTCATTAATGTAGAATATTGTTTACAATTAAATGCTCTAGAAATTAATCAGGTGCTTAATAAGTAGCGTTATCAAATACTGAGTTTGTGCTTTCATTTCAAAAGCAGCTGGATCTCGTCAGAACGGTATAAAGGTACAGACTGAGTGGACTAGAAAGTAGGTATGGAGCATTAGCACCATCTAGTGAGCTTTTCATGCCTCGACAGTCTCAGGTTGTAGTGAACCCATCTCCACCCTGTCCAAAGCACTGTCCATTGCTTTGGATGGTTGACCCCAGGTATTTAAAGTCTTTCACCTTGACTACCTCTGTTCTTTGCATCTTTATCATTTCACCTGCCTCCCTCTCATTCACACACATTCTGACGTCATCTGACAAACTGTCCATCACCATTGCAAATAAAAAGGGGCTCAGAGCTGATCTGATTTAATCCTACCCCCACCCTGAACCCATCTGTGACTCTTTGCCACTTGTGACTCATGGTCACCTCTCTTTTTAACCTAGTTCCAACAACCCTTTCCCATGTCTTCATGGTATGACTCATCAGCTTGATTCCTCTGTAGTTCCTACAGCTCAGCACCTCACCCTTGTTCATAAAACCTTTAATTAAAAACAAACATTCAATGAATGAATGAACTGATTTAGAGTCAGACTGTGTTCCTAAGTCGAAGTTTATTTTGAATGGTACACTACCTCCTTAGAGCAGAAAGGCAATGATCTCACTGTTAAACCTGCAATTCATTGATACTTTTTAACAAAATAAAATGTTGCTTGGTAAATATGTAGCTATAGTTAAAACACTGGCTTATATCAGAGAGGAATGTCAGTTCCTATACTGTTCTAGACCTAGATGGTAAATTCCTGGTAAATATATAATCTGTAAAGTAAAATGAAATGACACATTTTTAAATAATCCTCAGTGGAGCAGGTATGTAGATGTTATGACCTTCAGTCTGAAGCAGTTCAAAGGTTTTTCCATAGCAGTAGCATGGAATGGCACCACCCACCCGTGAAATATGATTAGCGTGTACAGTGTAATGGACTTGCATTCATACAGCAGTTTTCTAGTTTTAGTGACCACGAAAAGCACTTTAACTACAAGTTATATTTTTAACCACACATTCATAGAGTGCTTTATTCGCCTAGCATAAATGTCTTTGGAACATGTGAGGAACCCAGGGGAAACACACACCAGAAGGAGACTATGCAAATTCGGGCTTGCACCACCTGGAGAATTGTTGATCTTACAACCCCAGTAACCATTTGATGAGAGCATGGATCAGACCATTAGGACTGTAACTTTTGTACATTTACTCACTTTACTGTAGCACAGGTTTAATATACTTGAACTTTATTTAGGATTTCTATGTTACTTTCTGCCTCTACCATAGTTTGTATGCAAGTATTATACCATTTATTGTAAAGTGTTAGTAACTTCATATTTTGCAAATTCACAGATCAGGCATAACATTATGACCACCAGCCTAATATCGTGTTGGTCCTGCTTTTGCTGGCTGAACAGCCCTGGCCCATTGAGGCAAGCACTCCACCAGTTCACCACTGTTTCTTCCTTCAACCACTTTTGACAGATATTGACCACTGCAGACCAAGAACACCAGAACACAGAACGCCGGGAAAACAAGAGCTGCAGTTTTGGAGATGCTCTGATCCAGTCATCTAGGATAGGTTCATACCCTGTCAATATAAAGCCACAGCCAGGAGTCGATCAGCTTTGCTAAGGTCTATAAGCATGTGTTTCAAAATTTCCAATTATTGATTTAAGGTTCAGCTGTGAGTTCCCAAATTTTAGCACACAAAGAGGCTGCACTCTCTAAAGTGAAAGTGTAGAACCTGGCCCTGTTTTTAGCAATTATGTGATTATTACAGCAGCAAAAACACAATTTTGATAATTATTTGATCTGAATTGGCAGCAATAAAAACTTGAGATAAGATGGAAATAATAGAAAACAGTTTAATCAGTACAAACAGGAGCGGCAGAATAAATGACAATCCTCTGTTTGGACACCAGTGTTATAACACTATGATTGACTTGGTAGTGTTGATTCTTATGGCATGAAATTTATACATTTAACTCATATGGTTGGTAAAAATGGCTTCACATCAATCTGACAGTAGTTATTCTTAAAAGATTTTTCCATCCCATTATCAAGAGTATGTCCTAAAAACAAGGTCTGAACGTGTATACATATTTACTTACATTTAACGATATGTTCTCAAATCATTTACAGGCCACTCTGTACAGTAAAAATGAATTACAGCTCAAATTTGCATGTATTTAATTACTTTACAAAAGACACAAGCTTTACTGCTAGTCTATAAAATACAGCTGTTTAGTCACTGAACTCAAATGTGTTCACCTCCTTAGATACAATGACGGAATATGAGTGATTTCAGCGTCCATAAAAAATGTGCTGTCAGTGGTTTACAAAAACAAAAGTATATCAAAAGTCCTTTGAGTCATTTTTACATCTGCACTTGCAGGGCTGCTTGCATCAGCTGCCTCTGGAAACCTCCTTCATTAATCAATAGCTTATATGGAGACTCCAGGCAGACACAGTCTTTCTTTGTTCAGTTTTCACCATCAGTTCACAGTCCACAAATACATGAAGAACCTCTGAGAACAACCTGCACTCGAGTGTCCTGTACCTCTTGGACATTTCAGGCCTGTAAATCCTCAATAACCTGAGTCTGAAGTCATCGGACGTCAGACTGGCACAGACACCAACAGCTCCAACAATATTGCAGGATGAGCAGACAAACCGGAAAGATGGCAGCACAAAATACGGCAGAAGATGAAAATGAAATTTCCCTGAATGTTTACAAATTTACAACTAAATGACCCAAAAAGTACATGACCTCTTCATTGTTCCACTGTCTTCAAAACAATACAAAGATCCTGGAAAAAAACAAACTACAAAATTTTTTTAAAAAAATGGACCACCAACCGATCTGGGCAGTAAATTAAACAAAAAAAGTGCATCGCTTCAAGTATGTAAACAAAATGATTTCTTTAAAGGGAGAGTGAGACTTGTTCTGTCAGTGTGCGGGCCAGTGCAGTGACTCCTAAAGTTTGGCACACATGTATGAACTTACACACACACACACACACACACACACACACTCTCTCAAATACACACACATATACACACACACACACACACACTCCTTCAGAGGATCACAATGACAAGAGGGGATTCCTTCTTTCCATAGTTTTTGAAGGGGAAGTCCAGTGCTTCTTGTATGCAGTCACTGATGAGGAGTGATGGCCTACGACCTGCAAAGACACACCCCTCCATCAGCAAGGTCACATGGAGGTGTTGCAGTGGCTGCTGAAAAAACAGGGTGGTGTGAGGATGAATCCAAGACTGATGGATGGAGAGACAACTGATGGAAACAAATACTCTACAACACAAGAAGGAATTAAAAAAAAAAAAGAAATCTGAGGCAATGAAACACATGCAGAAACACAGACCAAGGATGACAGAAAACATGATGCACCAGTGGGAAGTCAGTGATCCTGATTGTTTTTGAATGAGGATCAGAGCTTCATGGGATAAAATTAAAAAATAAAAATCTATGAATTTTGGAAAGAGGAAAAAGGGGCAAAGAAAGTTAATTAGTAAACTACAATTTACATTTTTAGTGTGAATTAGACTGATTATATTTCAAGGACTTTAAAGTGGCTTTTGATCTGTTTTTTATAAGACACAAATACATTTATACACTACATGGACAAAAGTATTGTGCCACACCTCTTAATCATTTAATTCAGGTGTTTCATACAATCTCACTGCCCTTAGAAACATTTGCGAAAGAATGGATTATTCACAAACTCTTTCTGAATTCTTGGTGGTACTGTAATAGGTTGCTACCATTGCAATGAGTTCTAGATGGGTGATCAGCTCTAAGTGGTAGTTTTGCAAAGTGGAAACACTTAGGAACTAGAGCAACTCCTCAATGAAGTGGCAGATCATGTGCAGTTTCAAAGTGGGATCACTGAACTTGAAGGCAAATAGTGCGTAAAAGTTGCCAGTCCTCTACTGACTCAATAACTGCAGAGTTCCAAACCTCTTCTAACATTAACATCAGCAAAAAATCTGTGTGTCTGGAGGCTCATGGTATGGGTTTCTATGGCTAAGCAGCTGCATGCAAGCCTTACATACCCAAGCACAATGCCAAGAGTTGGTGAGAGTGGTGTAAAGCATGCCGCTACTGGACTCTGGAGCAATGTAAATGTGTTCTGTGACGTGATGAATCACACTTTCCTATCTGGCAGTCTGGGTTTGGTGAATGCCAGGAGACATTGCCTGCCTGACTGAACTGTGCCAACTGTAAACTGTGTTTGGTGGAGGGGCGTAATACTATGGGGTTGTTTTTCTGGGGTTGTCCTGGGCCCCATAGTTCCAGTGAACTTTAAGTTTCAGCTTACTAAAACATTTTGAACAACTTTGTGTGGAACAGTTTGGAGAAGGCCTTTCTGTTCCAGTATGACTGTGCTCTAGTGCACAAAGGAAGGTCTATAAATGCATAGTTGGATGAATTTAGTGTGGAAGAACTTGAGCCCTGATCTTGGGGTGAACTACAAAAAATAGTGTGAGCAGGCCCCTCACAGTCAACATCAGCATCTGAGCTCACAAATGCTCTTCTGGAAGAATGGACAAAAATTCAAACAAACACACTCCAAAATTTTGTAGAAAGCCTTCCCAGAAGAGTGTAGGCTGTTATAGCAACAAAAGTGGAAAACAACTCCATATTAATGCCTATGGATTTAGGATGGGATGTCATAAAAGCGCCTGTAGGTGTAATGTGTAGGTGGCCCAATCCTTTTGTCCATGTAGTTTATGTGTTTTGGTCTTAACCAGTCATAGCCCAAAGTGTGTCTCCTGTCTGACTGCCATCAGGAAGTTTACCTCTAGTTTAGACTTGCATATAATAATAAACATATTAAAATATTTGGCCTGATTTTTCCCCATTATGTTTGTTTGTTTGTTTTTTTTAATTTAAAAGGGATATTACAGACAAGCAATTAAGCTCAACATGTAAATATTCTAGATTTAGTCATATGAGCTTTTTTCATTTGAGGTCCCTGGCAGCTTCACGGTATTTAAAGACTGTAAAGGAAAACCAAGAATGATAAGGCATCTGCATGTAGGTAGGAGACAGAAACATAAGAGTACCATACTAGAGTATCATTCAGATCATTCTCAATGTAAATACAGATTTAACTAACTTTAGACTTTTATTCTGATAAAAGTTGTAAAAAAATGACTTCACAAACTTATAGATATATGTGGAAGGTCCTGCTCTGATAGGGAGGTGATTATGACACCTGACAAAGTTTTCATTTATGGCAGTTTCATTTTACCAGTGAAAGGGATCAAAAGCAAGTGAGTGAAAATACTAAGTACTGTGTTTGAATTGACTTTTTTAATCAAAGTGATGGTGATATTGACACAGACCTTAATTTTTAAGATCTTACATGAAAAAATTATTTTTTATAAATGTGGTATTGTTTAGCTACTGGTACCAAAACCTTAAAGCCTAATCAAGGACATGTAAACACTATTTTTTGTGTAATAACCATACTTTGTCCCTGTAGTGTAGCAGTTTACACAATTGCCTTACAAGCAAAAGGTCCCTGGTTTGATTCCAGGTGGAGACACAAGCCTCTCTCACCATGGAGAGTTGAGTCAGGAAGGGCATCCCGCATAAGACATCTTTCATTTACCAATATGGATTAATCCTCTTGGGGAGAATACAAGAGAGCAGCGAAAAGGTACTTTATTTTGCATGTAATACACCCCCTTCATTCATTTTATTCTGTATTATTATGACAGATTTGCATGATGAGGACAGAAAGCTTCATGTCCAGAACTGAACAAGTAAGGACACCACTAAAACTGTGCTGTTTAAAATAAAACACTTCTGAACTTTTCCTTTAAAAAGGGTAGACACAAAAAGTTGTTATAGGGTTTAATCCAATATAGTTTATTAATTAAAATGGTGGCTCATTTTGCTTTATCCAGTTTTGATCCCATAAAGTCCTACAGTTAATGGAATTGTTTTACCCACACTGACTTCCACATAACATCAGGACGTGGGCTTACTTTATTTGGCTTCACATTAACATTTCAGTTATTACATGGAAATGAGACAGACTGCGAACAATGAAGACAGTCACTGAGGATGACAGCACAAATTTTAATTTGACAGAGACATAACGAAACACTGAATGAATTCAGCAACAAACAGTGGACACACAGGTAGGAAACACCACTGATGTTCGCATGAATGTTTTTCTTTGTCTGTGTCAATACTTACTCTGATCCTGATGAGTCGCCATCCACTGTCCCAGCCTTGATGCTCAGAGCAACACCGTTCAGCTGATCAGGCAGGCTGGGTTTAGCCGAGCCGGCTCGACCATCACTAGAAGAGGATCCCTGAGGGGACGCTGTGCCCGGAGTGTCTTCACACAGTTCATTGTGGATGCGGTTGAGACCGTTCCTCTCTACGATAGGGGAAAGCTGCTTCTTCTTTAGGATACCTGGAATAGATGATAATAAGGTTTGGAGGACTTAGCTTCATGTCAGAGGTGGAATTTTTCTGTTAATGGCAAAGTTAACCACTTAGATGTTTGCATGAACTTACCTTTGTGAGGGTGGGCACTGAGGTTTGGCAGACTAGGCAGGAGCACCATTATGGTGTCTTTTGTTCGGTCATCTGTTAATATGCGGGCATCACGGCTGAGGATCTGCTCTGGAGTTGCCAGAGCTTCCATCTTCATTCTGTCTCCACCTGTGAGCTCGCTGTCACTCACTGCAGCAGCATTATCACCAGGCCAGTACATCTTACTCAAACTATTCTCTGGAAAACAAAACACAGAAGAAGAATAACCTCTTACCATCAGTCCCACTGACCGATTAATGTTGCTGGTTTACAAATGTGTATTTGCAGTCCTCATAGGCAAATATTCCCAAATGTGAAATGTGTAGTAAGGATCTTAATGTCTTTGAATAAATAAAAAACAGAATGATTACTGTGGTTAACAAATCCTCAAAATTTATTTTTCTGATCAATTAATGAAATGATGAAGTATTCAGCTGTATTTCCTGTCTATGGGGCTAAAAATCACACATGGTCTCACTTGTTTTGCTGAATGCAAGTAAAATTATACATGTTTTTTGCAGTAAAATACAAAGTAAAATACAACAGATTTTTATTTTTGGTTGATGCTGTACTGCATGAGGAGGTGTCATTTCAAGCTACCTGCAGTTTGGAAAAGAAGGTAAAAAAAAAAAAAAATCACAATTTTTCTTAATGAGATGGTTGAAGATGGTGTCTGAAGATTTTGAAAATGCTTTCAGACCACTAACAAGGGCTGTTATCAAAGTCAAGCCAGTACTAATTATATAGCTTAATATCACAGATTACAAAGACACTTTTCAGTCTCTACAGAACACAACAACCTCTAAAAAAAGCTCTAAAAAATTAAAAACCTTTGCAGTATTAATTGTGTATAATAATAATACATGGGAGGTACAAACTGTGACTAGGGTCAGATGAGCACCCTTACTGAGTTGTTGGGGTCTCTTAGGGACATTAGATGCCAGGTTTTCCCAGCATTCCTCTGGTGGGAAGGGACCCTCATCCTCGCTGTCAGAGGAGTGAGTGGAAGCATAAGAGCCGCTCTGGTCATCTTCAAGAGACAGGTCGCTGTCGGAGTCGCTGTCACGATCTACACATTGATGAGTAAGTATGAGTAAAAAGTGAATCCAGTGATACAGTCAGTGCAGGAAAAGTCAAGTGCAGATTTTTAAAAAATGACCACACTACCATCCAGGTGTTCCTTATTTTCATGGAAGAGTGATGTGTGGTCGTTCAGAGCAATGTGCGCCTGACTGTTACTTAATCCGTCATCACTGAAAAGACAGAAATAGCTCAATTTACCATTGTTCCTGACACTCATTCAGTAACACAGTGCATCAATCTGTATATGTTTTGAAAAGGTTTCCTCACCGGAGGACAAATGGCACATAGCTCTGCTGGCTCTTGCCGCTCTGCATGGTGCCATTCAGTGACACACTGGAGTCACCGAAGGGGAGGTGATACAACCTGCCATCCATGTAGTTCGTGTTGCATTTATAACCCTAGAAATACGGGTGTGATACAAAAAGAGAAAAGTGTTATAAAAACATTATGCAGAGATGTTCAGTTATTAACAGTAACAGGTGCTTTGTTGTTCCTGGGAGTTTGTTCTACTGTTTTGAAAAAAAGCTGGATTACCAAGAAATGCCTTTTTTTTTCCTCTTTGACAGTAATAAAAACTTGATTCTGAAATTTGATCTCTACTTGCTGGTTTATGTGGTTTAAACTGTGTTGTTCTTCTGTTTTTTCTCTGTTGGATCATTTGACTGAAAGATTGGAGAGACTGGTCTGTGTGAACATGAAAAGACCCAGAACCTCAATGATGTGGATCCAGATTCAAAATTCACAGGTTATTATAATGTATGAAGTACAGAAATAAAGTGATAACTTTCCTTGTCACTGTTTGGCTGCATTGCACAAACTAGTGAGAATTAAAATCCTTTCAGAGGTCAAAGAGGCTCACAGTCACATCCTGGACAAATGAACCTCAAATGACAGCATTTGAGTTCAGGAGCATTATCACTACACAGACAGTAGTAACCATGGTCAGAAAAAGAATAAAAAAATACGAACATATCAG
>VUQH01022567.1:13985-28396 GCA_015106775.1 Etroplus canarensis | reverse complement strand
TTAAAATCCTTTCAGAGGTCAAAGAGGCTCACAGTCACATCCTGGACAAATGAACCTCAAATGACAGCATTTGAGTTCAGGAGCATTATCACTGTCAGTAGTAACCATGGGAATAAAAAGCATAAAAATATGTGAACCTATATGGCATTGCACTGATCATATTACTGATGTTAGCATAGTTTAGATAGGAAGGCTTCAACCATACCTTTCTATTGTGGAATTTGACCAATAGGACCATTCCCTTCATGATCATAATCATCTATAAGTACAGGCAACTAAGACCTGGAGCTTCAGCACATTTTGCGTTAAAACCCATAAGGTGATTATTCTGTTCAAATTTTACTAAAATTCAGGCAAAACTCTAGAAGGAACAGCGAATTTTGTGAATTGTGAACAGACGGACAAACAAACGCAGTGCCATTAGCTTGTCATTCCTTCAGCCAGATGACCTAAAAATTAAAATGAATGATGGTTTGACAGTTAAGCAGTTGAATCTGAGTAGATTTAACAAAGCTGCTTTTGAAATGCACGGTTTATTTTTCAATAATTCGATAATTATTTATAATATAATTCAATAATTCAAAGAATTCAAACCACAGAAAGTTGATGGATTTTATAAACATAAAACTGGTATAAATTCATTACTATTGATATACATTGTTATACATTGAACAGTATTATTTGTTGATTTGCTAGTAAAATTTGAACTATAATGGCTCTTTTTTCCATCTGGCTGATTTTTCACTGAAAACATAAAAAACAGGTCATAAAATGTTATTTTTAAAAAGGATTTCCCAAAAAAGGGGGACACTCTAATATTTTGCAAAAAATACCCAAACATAAGTGAAATTGCATTTGACAGTAAACTAATTTTGACATTAACATTTAATTGGATTACTTGTTAAGTAGGATCAATTAACTGGTTTGAATATTCAAAATATATTAGAGAAACACAGGATACATGTACATATATGTATCATTTAGAGCTGAGAATGAATCTTTACTCATTTTTATAGACTTCTAAAATAGTTTGAACCTCAATCTGTTCTGAACAGTTGCCATCATATTATATACTTGAGTGGTCTGAGATCAATACAAATGTCATTTTAACATCAGTTTAAATAGTATTTTTAAGGGAAACTCCATATATTGAGCTCTACATCCCAAAAATGTTAAACTGAATTTTCTTGCTTGTGATGAGGGACTCACAGAAGATTTGGATTTGATCATATGATCGGGGCGTTTGCGGCTGCAGCAGTACTTCATGGCATTCCTTGCTTCCTTATTGAAGATGATGCGGAAAAAGAAAACAAAGGGACCCTAGAGTTGGATGATACATAAAAGTTAAAGTTCAGTACAAAGACACAAATTAACCTTTCAAGCTGTTTCAGAGTGAATTTCAGAGCTCACCTGCACACAGTTGAAACCAGCGAACAGGTAGTGGAAGATGATCATGTCGCTGTTGACGGACAGGAGTGCAAGAAAACACGTGACTGAAACCAAGAAGAGGACACAGCCTGCGGTCTTCAGGCCAGAGCTGCAAAGAGATGGCATAGAAAGAAGTTAGTGAGGAGCTGATGAAGGGTTTCTATACACTCACTCATCTGTAAATAGAGATAGAAGCGATTTGAATAAGCAGAAGGCCCAGAAACCAACATCAGGCTGCAAAACAGACCAGCACTTGGTTTGCCTCATGAATCTGAGGATAAATGAAGTGCGTTTGAAGACAAACACAGCAACAATAAACAGGTCAAACAGCCATCAGTTTGCCTGAGATGACCATATTAAGGACATACCCTCTCTATGACATCATACAGATCCAAGAATAGAGACAATTGTTTGAAACTGCATTTAGAGGCCTGAGTTTTTAGCTTAAAGTGGATGACTGTATATACACTGACCTCATTATTTGAAATTTTGGCCTTGTTTAAGTTGAGTATCCACCATTGTAACAGTACATGCATTAACTGGCCACTTCATTAGGTATACATGTCTAACTGCTTGTTAATGCAAATATCTAGGTAGGAAATCACATGGCAGAAATTCAGTGCATTTAGGCATGTAGTCATTTTCAAGACAACCTGATGACATTCAAAATGAGCATAAAAATAGAGAATAAGGGGTTTCACTTTAACTTTGAACATGGCACAGTTGTTGGTATTTATGAGAATTTCACAAACTGCTGATCTACTGGGATTTTCCCACACAGCTATCTCTAAGGTTTACAGAAAATGGTCCAAAAAAGAGAAAATATTCAGTGAGCAGCAGTTCTCCGGGGAAAATTCTCTTGTGGTTCCAGAGGTCAGAGGAGAATTGCCAGACTGCTTTGAGTTGTTATATCTAAAGGATGCAGAAGAGTATTTCTGAATACACAACACGTCAAACCTTGAAGCAGATGGGCTACGACAACAGAAGACCACAAATGGTGCCACTCTTGTCAGCTAAGAACAGGAAATTGAGGCTACAATTCAGCTCACCAAAATTAGACAGTAGAATACTGGAAAAAAATGTTGCCTGGTCTGAGGAGTCTCAATTTCTGCTGTGACATTTGGATGGTACGGTCAGAATTTGGTGTAAACAACATGAAAGCATGGGTCTATCCTGCCTTGTGGCAACAGCTCATGCTGCTGTGGTATAATAGGTTGGGGGATATTTTCTCTTCACACTTTGGGTCTTTTAGTACCACCTGAGTATTATTTAAATGCCACAGCCTACCTGAGTGTTTGTGCTGTCCCTTTATGACCAAAGTGTACCCATCTTCTGAAAGCTCCTTGCAGTAGGATAACATACCATGACACAAAGTTGAAATCCTCTCAAACTCTGTTCACTGTACTCAAATGGCCTCCACATTCACCAGATTTTAACCTTCTGGAATTGGCGGAATGAGAGATTCTCAATATGGATGTGCAGCTGACAAATCTGCAGCAACTGCTTGATGCTATTATGTCAATATGGACCATTCCCAGCACCTTGTTGAATCTACTGTATGTTGTGAAGAATTAATGCAATTCAGAAGCTAATAGGGGATCCAACCTACATTCCACTTAAATCCACATGGAAAAATTATTGACCTATGTTTAAAGTGGATGAAATGAAATATTTGATCTGATGTCAATGTTCCTCAATCAAGGCAAGAGCTGAGGTCCCTCAGCAAGGAATCTGAGGGGGGAACATCTAGATTACCTAAAAATTTCAAGCTGAATTTCAGTAGAGAAATAGCCCTGTGATGTACTGTGCCCAGGGTACCCTGCCTCTTGTCCTATGACAGCTGGGATAGGCTCCAGACCCCCACACAACCTGAACTTGGAAAGTGTTTAAGAAAATGGATGGGACATAAACCTTGCTTTACAGTGTGAAGCGCCTTGAGGCAACTTTTGTTGTGAATTGACGCTATATAAATAAAATTGAATTGAATTGAATTGAATTGGAGTATATGCTGGGATGAGAATTTGTTCATTGATCAAATGTCAGTGATTTACTGTTTGATAGCTTTTACAGGCACTAAATTTCTACATTTACCTCAAGCATCTAAATGTGTTTTAATTCATGAAACATTTAATATAACAGCGGATTCTTTGTGAAATACAATGACCGACCAAGAACAAAACAGTTTCATGTTTAAGTAGCAAATTCACCAGCATGTAAATTGTGTTGCCCCCTTTCTCATTTCCCAAATTGCACATCCTCAATATCTCTTCTTGTTTCCTCTCCTCTTGCCTTAGTCCCTCCCACCAAAGATGTTAACGCAGGAGGCCAGGAAGAGACACAAGGAGAGAGGAGAGGAGGTAGTAGGCATTAACAAATTAAGACTTCCTTCTTGCCTCTAAGTGATGGCAGTTAAATGTGTTTGTCAAAACCACATCATAAATAGTTTTATTATAGCCCAACTACTGCTAAATTTTATGACCTCAGATTTATTGGTGTTCATGTTGTTTTATATTTAGGGCCACTTTTCATTAAATTCACAACACGATGCAATGTGATAAGATATTATACCTCTTTTTTACTATCATACACAGAAACAGTAAAGGGCAGAAAGTTTAATCACCTTAAATAACAGAAATAACAAGTTGTTTTAAAGCATCCTCCTCCTGCCATGGCTTGTATATTCCAGCTGTGTGAAACACCTCTTTTATACACTAAAAGTAAAAACATTTCTGCAAAGGAAACACCTATGCATCCTGGACTATAACTCCTCCAGCAAGCTTCATGTCTTCTCTGTCGTCTAAATGCATTTTTGTAATTGAGACACCCTTCAACATGGTGTATTGATATTGATTTCCAGACCATAGGCAGGAGGTTGGAAGACATACGAGACAAGGGAGGACAAATTAGTAAAATGAGAAAAGCCCTTGGTGTTGAATGAAAGCCTGGGATACTCACACACGAGACTCTTTCTTCTCAATGCTGTGGTGTCTCAGTGAGCAGGAAGCTCTGGATGACAGGATGTACAGAAAGATGTTCATCTGTGGACACAAAACATGGAAGTACATCACTACTTACACCATGGCGGGAGTTTGTGACAATAAAAAAATAAAATTACTTTTTGATTATAATTCAGCAGAGAAACTCTTGTGGCGCTCTGATATGATCATCATGAGTCAGCATGTTGGAAGACTAAGCACTAAATAATGCAGTGTGAAAATGAGAAGCTCTGTGCACACTGCTTCACCTTCATGTTTTTGTAACTTGTAGTAACACACTGAAATGCACTGTCTGTGTCCGCGACTTGATTGCAGGGACCTGCAGGCACTCACCGACACCACCATGGCGATGGGTCCTGCAAAGCTCCAGATTAGAGTGTCATACATAGACAGCCAACAGAAGTCAGGGTTTCCATAGCCTTCAGGGTCCAGTCCCACTGCCAAACCTGGAGACAAACCCAGAAAACTATGAACAGTTTGTTTTACTTTTGTGGATTTTTAAAAATCTTGAATCACTCTTAAGTGTTAATGAACCATTATATTCCCAAAAGAATATGTCAGTGACTGTTACTAAAGCTGACCAAATAATCTCTAATAATTTTGTGAACATCTGAATATATTTTTGTGTTCTTGAAAACTCCACAGGAACGAATTATTAATTATTATTATTTAACTGGCTTTTCCAAGCATCTAATACATTAAACTATAAAACAGTTTGCTCACAAGCAATTTGCATATCCAAAACTGAACCTAAAGAAATTGGATAGTTGGTGGAAAACTGAGCCTGCAAGACAAATCTTATGCAAACATAAATGTAAAAAAAAAACATTATCATGAAAAATGATTTAAGATGTTTAAATTCAAATAGTTGCTGTTGGTTAGATTTGGGATTAAAGAACTGCTTTGAAAAGAACAAAATAATTTTGATTAACAGAAAAATTAAGCAAATGAAGGGAACCCATGAAAAACCCCACCTTCTTCAAAACTTAGAAATGTATTAATCCCACAAAACAGGAAAAATAAAGGAGAAAATTAAATATTACTGTATCTAAATGTAACTTGTTATGAATCTACTTTTATTATCCACTCAGCTTAATTTTTAAAAATAATTTTCTTTTTTAGCTTCTTTATGACTCTGAGATTTGTCTGCTTTGTTGCCTCATTTCTGCTGCTGAACTTGTAAAATTTTTGTTTCAAACTGCTCTAAATAAACATAAAAGACAAATTTCTTTTTGTTTCACAGCACAGATTTACAGTAAGATCCTACAAGACACGAAGTGGATGAAGGAGCTCTCCTCTGTACAATAGGTATGTTGTTGTGTTTACGTGATTTTAGGAAGGTTCAGACCTGTAATGAAGGCAGGCACTCCCCAACCAATCAGGTAGTAGAATCTCATGGGTCCATAATTGATGTCTCTCACTTCGCTGATCATGCGGTAAACATGCAGCCCCTCCAAGAAGAGCCAGGAGAAAGTGCAGAGGTAGAAGAAGTGCAGCAGGATGGCAATGACTGTGCAAAGAAACTGCACAGTGGCGGAGAAGAGAGTGAAAGAGAAATGATTAAAACTTTCAGAGCTGCCAAGAGAGAAGGGAAGAGAAAAGAGAAGAGAGAGTGACTGATTACCGGGTTGTCAGCCTGGTTGATGCCCAGGATGAAGATGAGCTCAGAGAGGAAGAGAGCAGTGGCGCCATTGTTGATTATACTTGTTTTGTTGCACTGCATGGCTCTCAGGCAGAGGAGGAAGATTGTGGTGAGGAAGAGGAAACCCAGCGTCACACCAGCTGTACTCCACGTCAGGATTTTGATAGGCAGGATCTCCCCGTTCTGACACATTTAGGAAGAGAAAAGATGGCGTTACAGAACAGAGTGATAATGTCTGTGGTTTTGATGAAGTTACAAGTTTTAGTTTCACTCACCTCTCTTCTGGAGATATCCATGAGCACTGCAAAGCTTGTCATGTGATAACACTGACAGCTGATGTGAGTGCTGTTTCTGAAAACCACCTCGCAGCCTTTTGCTGACCAGCCACCATTACCAGCACTGACACAAAACACAAAGGTCACCATATAACATGAGGACAACACAACCTTACACAGTCTCCTGATTCATTGACAGCTGTGTGTGTTTCCTTGTGTTTGTGTATTGTTACACTCACAGTATAGTGTGGTTCCAGAAGACACAGATGGGTTTAGAGCGCTCCTCAGTGGCGACCAAGCGGAACTGCACAGTGATAGGTTTGTCCAACGTGTGCTGCAGCAGCTCGTCGTTGTCGTGCACTGTGATACTGACCACTGGTGTGTTGATGACCGGACGCTTTGGGACTCTTAGGCAAAGAATAAATTCAATAAAATGACTAAAACCAGCATTGTATTATTCTCTCATTACTTCAATGCTACATCTTCACTACTCTGGTCAATTCAGCTCTAGGTATTTGATTCAACAGAAGATGTTATTCATTACAAAGCACACAGCTCAGTTTCTCTAAAACAGCAGTAAACTGTAGTGGTCCTAGAGTGAATGACGTAACAAAATAAAAACCTTTTGTTTTATTGCCTGAATTGCTTTTTTTAATGTTGTTGTTTTGCTGCACTGGATCACAGTAAGGGACTGTAGTTTTCCCTAAATGGTATTTAAAACAGTATACAATATGATAATAATAATTTGTACAAACCAACTTTCATCTATCATATAAATCATGTGTTTCACTTTTTACAGTTAACAAAAAGATCACCTATGAAACACGTACTACTCCGAAACACCAGCTGAGATGATAGATAGATAGATAGATAATCTCTTTTTGGGATAAATTCTGTGCATCATATCAAAAGGTTTGAGGAGCCACTGGTGTGAAACTTAGCTAAAAATAGATAAAGAATAAAAACACCCTTTTCTAGCTGGTTTATTAATCGTTCTTACCGCAGACTTCTCTTGTCTGGATCATAGCTCTCTGGTAACAGGGAGGCCAGGCTGTGAAAGATGATCACGCTGGCGATGGCGTCCTGCTGGCTGTCATCAGGGTGGCGTTTCCTCCTGTTAGCCGACTGGTTCCTCAGCGAGGACTCTGGGAAGACATCCAAGTGTCTGTGGCCCCTGGTGTCCACAGGTGGTTGGAAGACTGAGTCAGGGAGAGTGACAGCCGTCTCCAGATCTGCAGGCCGAGGGCCCCTCAAGGACTGGTACCGTGGCAGTTTGGCTCCAGCAAAATTCATCTTTTTCAATCGGTCTACAGAAATGACTGTAAAAATCAACACACAGGCAAAGTCAGAGAGCACTGCCTCAAAATTGACATTACTGCCTCAAACAACTAGTTGACAATGAAAAATAAAAATTAGTTTGATAACTTCTTTGTCATTTAGGCCGTTTGTCCAGTACGCTTTAAAATAATCCTGGAAGGCATTCCTTTTAACTTTCTCACATTTTAAAGCCCAGATCATTAATCTGTGAAATAATAACATTTAGCGACAGTGGAAATAATGTGTTAAAACCACAGACCCTGTTCAATTGAGAAGAACAGCTGGGTAAATATCTGTGCTTTAAGGGTGGCTCTCCTCTGAATGGAGAATCAGACAAAATTCGATTTTGCAAAATAGTTATTAAAAAACTCATGGACACAGCCCATTTTCAATCTGTAAGTAAAATGATTATGATTAGTGATTGTTTAAAAAAGTTTGGCCTTAATTTTTAAAAAGTGAGCTAGAAAATGGAGCCTAACAGGAAGTCAATAATCCTGTTTCCTGGTTTGAAAACATGCTTCGTAATTTTCACTATAACATTTATATCCATGTTTCTTATTTTGTTTTCTAAATCCAGCTTTGTCAGCTAGTGCTGCATTACAGACTATATGCCTAAAAAAAAAACCACAGACTATATTGCAATGAGATCCCTAGGTAAGGGAATTGAGAGTCTATTTCAAATTGTCCAATCCATTCATTGCCAAGCAGCTTATGAGGTTCTTTTTTCTGACAGTTGTACACTTCAAAATAACTCCCACCTTTTTCACACCTGAGTCACATGCATGGCTACTCTGGTCAGACTCAGGAATAACAAAAATTCAAGCTGAAAGCCTGTGTAAAATTTTTCTCAAGGCAGAGAACTGATCAGCAATTACTAACGGAACTGATAAAGGATACAGTCTTATCAATATACATTCTTAGTGACATCTTTAAAAATTCTAAAAATACATGAGTTTAACACCACTGCAATGAAAAATCGTTAGATATACAAATCACTGCAGAAGTACGAAAGAATGTCTTTGTACGTTTTCCCACTACAGCAGGTTTCTTCAGGACACAAACATGAGCTGTTTTTACGCATGCACTGGAGCCCTGAACTTTTCTAGGCATTATCATGTGGAGTTGCATGTGAGAATGCAAGTCGAATTGGACATTAAACAGTGCTTCCCATGCCTGACGCAAAGTCTTACACATGTACAATTTTAGCATTTGCTGTAAGGATAGTCCAGTTAAACTCACAGTAAGCAAAGGGGGCTCATGTGTGCTGTCTCCTGGATAATCAACCCAGGCAGCTTCCTCACCTAAATCAACTATTTTCAGTAGTTAAAACATGTTTGAAGTGCTCCTGCTTTGTAGAACATTTGATAAAAGGCAGCTGTGGAACTATTCATGTGTGATAATAACTACAGACACACAAGGTGAAAACACTGATAATAATTACAATAAATTAAATATTACTTACCTATGTTTGGTGTGACAATTGTAAAGGGACTGAGGTAGGTCTTCCTCATGTTCTGAGCCAGTGTGTTTGCGTATTCCTCGTAGTGGCGCAGGAGTGCCGCCGAGCCACCCTCCGTGTGCTGGATCAGCTCCCAGTGCGGCCGTGTGTCCGGAGACAGGATGGCGCTGCCCACTCGGACCAGATTCTGTCAGAAAACAGTAAGAGTTCAGTGTGACAGGATGTCAGAGCACAGAGTGAAATGAAGTGTGATGTACTCCCCGCAGATACAACATGACAGGCTGTGATGTCCAACCAGGCAGGACTGGCCTCCTGTTTCCAGTTTTCTCTGCTCAAATAATTAAAACAATCCATTGTTTTTACTTTGTTCCTCTGTGTTTCTGAGTGTTAGAAGTATCGTGGTTGTTCACCTCTGTGAAGTGGACGTCCTGCGTAGCTGTGAGGTTGAAGCCCTGCTGGTTGCTTTCATGCTGCAGCATACTCTGTGTGAGCCGATAGGCCACTTTCACATCACTGCCGTAGTATTTCACTGTGTGCAGAGTGGCATTGGCCAACATGGCTGCTGTTTGCTGAATGCGTCCAGAGTCGAGGAGCGATGTGTTACGGAAAAATTTTTCAGACTAGAAAAAGAAAATAACATTTTTTTTTTAATTACTCACAAAACAAGAGCATTCAAAGACAAATGTTTCATAACAGGTAGATGATACATGTAATATAAATGTCTGCAGGTCAGAAGATGTTAAAACTGCAGCAACACCTGAAGTATAAAGAACAATTTTATTGTTAAACCAATGCATATCAGCATGCATGCTTCAAACATCTCAGTTACTTTCACTTTCCTCAGAGGATGAATCCCAGATTTTGAAAATCCTCCAATGTTTCCTGTTGGTTCAACATGAAGCTCACATTTTGTGACCTGTTGTGACCACAATTATCAGTTGTCCCTGGAAATAACTTTAACTTGTCCCCTAGTGCCACTAGCAAGTACAGATAGGTCCATAGTTTATGGGACAATAACATGGTTTATTTGCTATTTTGCCTCTGTACACCAATACAGTGGATTTTAAATCAAACAGTCAAAATGTGATCAAAGTGCAGACTTTTGGCTTTTATTCAAGAGGCTTGGCAAAAAAATTGCATTAACTGTTTAGGACTTACAACCGTCCTAAACAGTCAACACAGTCCCCCATTTTAAGAGGCTGTACAGTAATTGGACAAATTAACAGAATTTTAAATATAAGGATTGTTTTTAATAACTGGATGAAAATCCTTTGCTACCTGAAGTCTAGAAACCATGGACATCACCAAATGCTGTGTTTCCTTCCTTGAGATGCTCTGCTAGGCCTCTGCAGCCACCTTCAGTTGCTGCTTGTTAGTGGCTCACTCTGCCTTCAGTTTTGCTTTGGTAACAGAAAAGCTACTCTGTTAGGCAGAGATAAGGTGACTGACTTGGCTATTTAAGAATGTCCCATTTCTTTACCTTGAGAAAGGCTTGGGTTGCATTTGCAGTGTGTTTTGAGTCATTATCCATTTACACTGTGAAGCTCCATCCTATAAGTTTCACAGCATTTGGTTGGATCTCAGCAGAGAGTATAGCCCTGTACACTTCAGAATTCATCCTGCTACTTCTGTTAGCAGTCACATCATCAATACCCAGAAATCTTGGCAGTCAAACATGTCCATTCTATAACATTGTCTTCACCATGTTTGACAGATGATGTGGTATGCTTTGGATGATGAGCTGTTCCTTTCGTTCTCCATGCTTTTCTTTTCCCATCATTCATGTACAAGTTCATCTTGGTTCCATCTGTCCAAAGAATTTTTTCAGAACTGGTCAGGGTCTTTAGTCAAGTCTAATCTGGCCCTGCCTGTTCTTGAGTGTAACCAGCTGCTTGCACCTTACTCTAAGCCCTCTGTATTCACATTCATGAAGGCATCATATGATCGTAGACTTGGAATAAACTCAGATCTTTTACTGCTTAGTTTGTCATGGAATAATGAGGAAACGGGCTTCACCTGGCCATAAAACTGTTTAACAGTCAATTGTCCCATTACTTTCGGACAAATTAGGGACGATGTATAATAATGGCAGTACTTTCTAAATAGTTAATAACAGTGAAACCATATGTTGTGAAATATCTCTGCTTCTAAGGAAATCAAAGACATTTAAATTACAGACAATCATGGTCTTAAAAGGGTCAATCCTACTATTTTATTAATCTCCTGACTTATACTTTAGTGCTACCATGAGGTTTTGTGTGAAATATTTTAGGAAGTATTAAATGGATTATTGTGAAATTTTGTCCAGGCACTAATGGTCCACAGGGAATGAACTGCACAAGCTTTGGTTTATGACCAAAAAGCTACAAAACTAATGATACTTCCATTAGCCTCAGCTGGACTTTATTTATTTCATGCTGTTAATGTGCTAAAGAAAGACATACATACAGTAAACATTGCACTTTATGAACAACAAAATGTTAACATGTTGAGCCAGTGATGTTAAAATTTTGTTCAAAGCACTGCTGCAGAGCAGTAGACCCCATATCCTCACAAATGAGGATGATATTGTGAAAATTGGAAGCTAACTTTAAAAGTGGCTCAGGGAGAAACTACACACCAAAGCTTTCAGCTTGCTGAAGGTAACGGAGGTACAGTTGAAGAGATTAGGAGGCAGCCAGCCCTTATGCTCATCACAGTGTCGAATTGCTGTGCCTAGGAAGGAGGAGAGAGTGACTTATCACATGAGGAAAAGGCTGCAGCTGAGAGAGCGCTTGAGGCAAGTTTCATATAGTGCCATTATTATATGGTAATTTGATGAGCTGCCAAAAAACCATCATACCGAGAGTTCCCTTGGGACAGGGAACTGCTGCAGGGAGACCAAACTTAGTCCTGGGCCACCATATCCCAGCCTCGATGGCCTGAGGGCAGCTGTCATATATTACTGAAAGAGATGGAGCAAGAAAGAGAGGAGATGATGAGGATAAAATTAGAACATTATTTTAATGTATTTGTATCTATAATGAAAATGGATTTAATGTGAAACATTTCAGTAAGTTGTCAGTAATGTATTCTGACCTTCACAGCCATTAGGAGTGACCTCAGCGAATGGGT
This sequence comes from Etroplus canarensis, assembly GCA_015106775.1. Lineage (NCBI taxonomy): Eukaryota > Metazoa > Chordata > Actinopteri > Cichliformes > Cichlidae > Etroplus > Etroplus canarensis. Next base: position 16,165 of record VUQH01022567.1, on the reverse strand, counting down.
TGTCGCAGCGATCACACTGACGTCCGATGACGCCAGGTTTGCACTGACACTGGCCGCTCTCTCGGTCACAAGCTCTGGAGAAAGAGCCCACCGGATAGCAGTCACACAGCAGGCAGGTGTCGCTGTCCTCAGGACGGTAGTGATTGTCCTGTAAATTATATCATGGAGACAAATGGCTAACTAATAAACTTCCTTCTAATAGTCAAGCTCCAATAGGCAAGCTCAATGCTGCTTGGTCAAAAACATCTGAATGCCTAAAGCCAAACTTTCTCAATAACTCTCCCGTCCAAATTTCTTCTAGCTAGAGTTAGTTTGTGGTGAAAATGTGAAAAATTACATTACAAATTTTTAGCACACAAACAGAATCTTTATTTGTCCCTCAGTGCAATACAATGAAAAGCAAATATAGCTATGAAAATGAACAAACCACACCGTTAAGACAATGAAGGAAGTCTGGTCAATTTTTCTGAGGTTTATTAAGATTATTGTGCTAGGAGATACTTCCTCTTTAAAACACAAAGCATTTTCCTTGAATCTAGAGAAGAGGATTAAGTCAGAGTCAAAGAAAAACTAGAATATTTTAGGCATAATATTTGTGTTTATCATCAGATGAGAGATAACACAGAGTTGTTACCTTAATTGTATGTGTTCTGATTGTGCTTACATGCACAGTCATCCTCAAACGCCCATTCTGAGCCAGGAAAAAAACTAAACTGGTTTGATTCTTTGTTAGAGGGTTCATTCAGTTATGTACACTCTCAAAAAATTACAACAGAACTCTGACGTGACTGCAATTCTTTTCTTCTTGGTGGCTGAATAAATACAACATTTTTTTTATTATTTTAATGGTCATTAAAGATGTTTATTTTACTCAGCTTGTTTTTGTAGCAAAGCTCAGATCTCTTCATAGGTTTTGCATCACCTAAAACATTCATTTCAGTGGAACTGAATCGCATTCTGTTACAGGTGAAGCATTCAAGGGTGCACACTTACCTTACAGCGACACTCTCCGCTTGTCTTGTTACAGTCCGAATCAAACCCCTTGTCTGTCTGACAGTTGCAGGGGCCGCAGGTCTTGTGACCCCACCAGCCTCTGGGACATGGTAAGTCAGTCCTGCAGACATAAACATCATCAGTTAACTTATCCTGTCTACAGTGCAGGAGGAACAACACCCCACAGTTTTTACATAAATAGAGAAGGCTCTACTTTTTCTCGCAGTAATGGCCAAAGTAGTTGCTGGGACAGTCACAGATGTAACCGTGAGAGCCACTTGGCTTCCTGGTGCACGCTGACTCGTGTTCACAGGGGTTAAGTAAGCATACATCAGTGCAGTTGGTGCCATAATAACCTGCAAAAAAATTATAGCAGATGAAAATGAGCTGTTTTCACTTAAAGTTCAGTTAACTGCACTAAAATAATTATTTACTATTCATTTTATTAACAATCAGTTTAGGTGAGAATTAAAGACAGGAATAGAATGATTACAGTGAGGTCGATTTTGAATTTGAAATAATTCAGATTATACTTCTAAACAAATCTCATGACGATGATGAAATGCAACAGATGAGATTAAAAGACCTTTCATGTTGCATTCGTGGGTTTGTGAACATGTGATGAAACTCACCGCTGAGACACTTGCAAGAATAGCTGTCCCAGTCATCGCTACAGTAGCTGTTGGAAGGACAGGGGCTGGAACTGCAGGGGTCTGGCAGGCTGCAGCCCTGCTCCACATTCACTTTCCTGGCCTGAGACAGACTCACAGCCCCGCCAACACGCAGACCCTGTGGGGAAACAATCACACATGTACATCCATGGAAAAGGGATAAAAGATCAGACACAAGTGGGATACATGGTGTCTATAAAATAAATGGACAAGAGCATGTTTAACAAAAATTTCTGACAAATTGCTGAAAGTTTTAAGTAGACAAATATTTAAAATTATGTTATAAACCATGATATTGAGGGAGCTAATTTTAACTGAAATTTTTAAACAGTATCTACAAAGCAAAACAAGGCAGTTTGTTAATGCCTGAAAAATGTGCCTTTCAGCTGCCCCCTTGTATTCTCCACCAAGGGGTCGCCACAGCGGATTAATCCACATTGGCAATTTGGCAGAGATTTTATGCCAGATGCCTTTCCTGACGCAACCCTCCATGGTGAGAGGGGCTTGTGTCCCCAC
>VUQH01022567.1:0-13965 GCA_015106775.1 Etroplus canarensis | reverse complement strand
CTGAAAGGTTTCAAAGTGTGTACCTTTCGGCTGCTCCCTTGTATTCTCCACTAAGGGGTCACCACAGCAGATTAATCCACATTGGTAATTTGGCAGATGTTTTACACCAGATGCCCTTCCTGACACAACCCTCCATGGTGAGAGGGGCTTGTGTCCCCACTTGGAATCAAACCAGGGACCTTTTGCTTCAAAGGCGAATGCGCAAACCACTACGCTACTGAGGACACTTTGTTAACGCCTGAAATACTTCAGATATTGCCTTAACTATATGATACAGAGAGGACAGACCTGTATGCAGCCACGGAAGCCATGCTGAATTTTCCCGTCAGGCCTAGCCAAGCCACCTATGCTTACAGTCTTCAATTTGGAGTCCCGCAGCTTCCCGTCTACATCCATACTGGCCTGAAAAGGAACACAACAGTGACTTTATGGCTGAAAACAACAGGAATTTAATTTAAAGTAACAACCAGAATGTAATAACTCACTAGGTAGAGTCCATGGTCTAAAGATAACACAGCCTTGTGGTGGCTTGCTGCTCCCCCCACACTGCTGATATCCAGCTGCAATTGATGCCAGTCTCCATCATTCACCAGCACCTCCTCCACACGGGAGAGAGTGGAGTCTTCCCCCTTGTGCAGCCCCATCAACACACTCCCACCACGCAGCTACAATGACAGTGAGCAAGGGAAGAGACAGCAGAAAGGAGATGGGCAGAGGATGAAAAAATACCACCAAGAAGCTGCCCTACAGCACATGACAGTCTTTTGTACACCTTAAGGTTCGAAAGTTCATTCTTTGAATTGCAGCACATTAGAGATGTGCAGGGCTAGAAATAGACTGTCAGAGCGTTACGTAACATCAAAGAGGCACCAGTCTAGGTGAGCTCAAAAAGACAGCTGAATAAAGTTGAAAATGTAGAGTCTTATCATGAGTTGTCTGAAGTGTCTTACAGGGCATGTTTTGTCTTAACATCAGCCTTAAGCAGACAGACCAAAAGTAATTTAAGAGACTGCACATCTGCAAGCAGCTTTGCAACCCACCTTCATCCCAGCTCATCCTTTTTAAGCTTGCTCTGATTTATTAAATGTCATATATGTTGTTACCGATCACTGCTCTGTTATGTGTGGCTGGTCTGAATTCAGCTATTGTTGTCCTAACAGAAAGTATGCTTGTATTTAAGTTCTTAACATATAAGAGGCTCTCACCTGCAGCGTGAGGTTGTGCTGCATGCCAGAGGAGATGTGAAGCAGTGTAGCGCTGGCTTGACGTGTGCGGAACATGAGCTCTACATGCCAGGGGACAGAGGCCCCTACTGCCGCAAGGTTGTTCCACTGTAACACGCTACTACCCAGGAAACGCAGGGGACTGGCCATGACTGCAGAAAAAGGACAGAGAAGAAAATGAATGACAAGCACAAAAAATACTCCATAAAAAGAGAGTGAGAGGCTGAAAGGAGGATGGGGTTATGCACAAAATGAGGGTGGAGAGTTTCACAGTTGGTGACACACAGTGGGTCATTACTGTCAGAAAGGATGTCTAGCATGTTGTCTGATTTCATCCAAGTTATGCAGTTATGAGGTTAGAAAAGAGACATAAAAAGAAATCTTACTTCACTGAAGTCTACAACTCTACTTTCTGTCCATGAAAGCAGCACCTGCACTGAACTACACTTTTTAAAAATGTTCGAAGACATGGAAGAGATAAGAATACACTCCAATATTTTTTTAAAATGTGATTAAAATTTCCACAACTTTTTGGATTTTTTTCATCAGTCATTTTAGCTAAAAAAGGTGCTTTTGGTTCTTTCACACATCGAGAAAAGTGACACAAAAGGACATGCTGCCTGATGTGCAGCAGTTTCCTTGTCATTAAGCTGTCTCTGCATGAAGTGAGGAAAAGGACCTGAGTCACTCAGACTGTCAGGATCGATTATCGATGCAAACAAACCTGACATACTGTGGCTGCTGGAGTGAGAAGCAGAGAGATAAATTATCATTAGATAATTTTTTGACAAAAAAGTTAATGTACACCTGATTACGTTTGGCATACATTTATCAGTAAGACCAAGGGGTCATCATTTGTAGAGCCATATTTTGTATACAGAACTGACAGCCAATAAATATTTTCTTTATTGACTGTGTCTGGTAAATGTCAGGAAATAATTAAAAATGTAACCTGCAGAAGATGAAAGTGATACATTCCAACTGTGTGTTGACTGACACTCGTAAGATATCTGAAATGTTGAGTTTATGTCACATGAAGAAAAGAAAAGCAGCACAACTTTGCATTTCAGACAATACAACTTTTTGGCCTTTGTAAGCTATTAGTTCTTAGTTAATGAAATAGTTACACGTCGGTACACTGAGCTACACTAAATCCATGCACATGCATAAACATCAGCATTTAAAAGACACCCCCATGGGGATTACAGTGGTTTATGACGGCCTTTTAAAATTACACGTTATCACTTTGAATCTGCCCCACTTCTACACTCTCATCCCTCCTTTTCCTTCACAATTGTGCACTCTATGCAGCACACCTGTCAGTGTTTGAATATCCAACTCAGGAACTTGTAATCCCCACTCGTTCTGCATGAAAAAACACACCAGTAAATCTCTTGCTCGTTCAACTTCATTCTAAAAACAAAGGCCCTCTTTTTTACTACCGCCTCTTATAAGGCTCATTTCTCTTCCGCTGTCTCTTCTCAAATTCCTTTAAAGCATAAATCAGCACAGACAACAGCTGCAGCAGATCAGGTGAAACAAAAAACAGACACTGGAGAACACGGCGACAGAAATATAAGCTACATACTGTATATCTTCAAAGGTCAAAGAACAACTTGTATTAAACTGGTCCAACATCATGTAAACCACAGAACATTCAACTTCAAGCTGATAACTTTCAAGTTCTGTCCTAAGTCAAGCATTAAAGCTGCTGTAGTGAGATCATTGGTCTTTTTAATAACCAAGCTGTTCCCAGAAAGCAGCTATCACTATACAGTAACTGCACCACAGGCACCTGAGGCCATTTTGAAATGCAAATATAACATTTTATACAATGGAAAGTTTCTGTTACTGTTTCCACTATATTTATTCTGACCTGAAATCTAGCTCTACACTCACTGACAAATTGAGAGTCAGGTCACACAGACCAAGCTTACTTTACTTTACTTTGGGTCAAAACTGCAGATGCTGTCAGTTATCAATGTATGTCTGAGTATTTCCACCCTGATGCTTCTCTCTTTTTTACTTGACTCACTCACCTCTTTCACAGTTTCGTCCTCCATATCCAAGTGGGCAATCACAGCTGAAGGAGCCCCACAGGTTCACACAGGTTCCTCCATTCAAGCACGGGTTATTGTTGCAGAAATGTCTCTTGGCAGAGCATCCTTGGAGGGAAATAAAAGGGTAATCCAGCCATTTGATCTATCCTACCTCATTATTTCATCAGTAGAAAAGAATCAGATGGTAATAAACTATTCATAACAGGTACAATAATCATTTCACACTGACTCTACTTTCCCGCTGTGCTCATTATAGTCAATGTTGTTTCCTCTGCCAGCCTTTCTCACTTGGATGATCTAACAGTACACACTGTTTGACTACAAAACAGTCAAAGGTTTAAGAGATAAACTAAAGGATGGTGAGCTTAAAAAGGCTGCATACCTGGCAGAGTGCCATTGTTAGCAATGAAGCTGGCCATGTCTATGTGCTGGTTGTCTATACGCAGGTTTTTCATGCATCCCACAAACTGCTGGTTGCGAACAGGAAAATCTTCTGGAAGTTTAGGAACTCCTCCAAGGAGCAAGGGGCCCGTCAGGTCCAGAGATCTGACAACACAGAACCATGAGTTGTACTCTGCCTAAGCCAAAACACATCATCAACACTAATGCGGGGGTATGGAGGGGGGTGATGAAAAATTTATTAGAGGCACTCTCTTGCTGTGTTATTTTCCCTCTGGAGATACAAAGAAAAAAGGGTAAACATAGCAATAAATGAAGAAAGTAAAGCTTTGCTAACACCCTGGAGATGTGGAACCTTATTTCAAAACAAGTTTATCTCCTAATGAGCTGACTGCAAAGAGAAGAATGAAGTAAATTACTGAGGTCAATACAGAATTAATGAAAGACTATAAAAAGCAATGAAAATTTGGTTATTTATGGAATATTTGCAAAAATATTATTTATCTTTCATTTTTAACAAAAGACTATTCTCTTGATGTTACCTGTTGCAAACTTACTTTTTGGATCCTGACTGGCTGCCCTGAGCAGAGCATGTGTAGTTTCCAATCATGTGACCAAACCTCAGGGCAACAGAGGTGTCACAGTTGTCCACTGTCACTACAACGACCTTCTGGTCTGAGGGGCCCTGTGGGAGACCAGCCTGATTTAAGATTGGCTGTAGAGGAGAAAGGCAAATTCATGAATACCAAGATAAATTATGGGGCACTTGAGTCCAAAGAATTACTTTTTGCTTATTCTTTCTTGTCAGCTGAGGATTTAATAGACGGCTGCTTTATTTTATGTTTCATCCCTATTCACAAAGATCTCTACCATTGACCTATGGTATCTAGTATGTAAATAAAAAAATTCCAAAAGATCTATCAACGGAAAGATGATGAAATATGGAAAGGGAGAAAAAACAGTGTTACCTCGGTGCTATTCTTAAAACGCTGAAGTATTTTTGGCCCCTCTGCATTTATAAACATGACTCAGAAATAGGTTATTATGAAAATATCTCATTATTCTGCTCCAGTTACTTAAAGATTAATACATAAAAAAAGCACAGAAAGTTCTGCGAGTCTCATCCAGTGCTAAGCCCTTTGTAGCTTTATGGGGCAGATTACAGATTTGAGCTTTGAAAGTGGGAAACAACAAACAAAGAAATGATCTTTGGCATGGCACTCGGTTCAATCTTTGTTCAGCACCAGCTTGCTGCTGTTGAGCATTTTTAATAATTAATATCATAACAGCTCGAGGTAAAGGCACTGTCTTGCAAACAAATGCACACACATGCATGCATGCACACACACAGGAGATGGGCTTGCTCTCTGCAGGACATCATCCCCGTTGACAAAGGATCTTTTCATTGTCTGAGATATCAATGGGGGGGAGTAACAAAAGGAGGAGGGGGCTGCAGGGAAGAGAATGATGATGCTGTCAATAAAGGTCTTGACCTCTTTTCAAACCAGCCGGCTTCTCCAGGGTCACATAGAGCTCATAATAACCCTAAGTGTAGGTTCAAGCTGGTGTCGCGAGCTGACAGCAGAGCAGCGACCACCCTCACACACAGCTGACTAACTTGGCCAGTATGCAGGCGAGGACAGGCCGCTGAGCCGTCAGCTGGTCAGACAGGATTTAGCAGGAATTATCTAGTCTCATGTGCAGAGATAATATGAAAAATTGGCTCATTGTTGATGGCTTCAAAACACACATTAAGTTTCTGTTTTTACTGTCTGAAAATGTAGTTCTCCATGAGGTTAAATTCAAATAGATCCCCTCTGGATGAGGCTCAGGAATTATAATTTCCTGATTGTTATGACTGCCTTTGTTGTTGCTGTCTGATCCCTTAATTTAAAAGCTCTGATGAAAGACAACCAGCTAGATATATAGTACAAACTTTCAGCAGCTCAATCCTGGCAGGTCTATTAAAAAGCACACACTCTATCAACGGGATCCAGCAATGACAGATGATATTAGCTCACGGCACTACCACAATTTAACTTCTTTCACATGATTTTCATTGAGCAGATTAGATTAAATCTCTAACGGCGAGGTGACAGTTAAATTCCCCCTTTGTATCTTGTGATCGCAGTGTGCTGATGTGAATGTCGCCAATAATAACCCAATAAACTATCTAAGTTAATATCTCTTCATTACACCTCATCGGAAACAAGGGTCAGATACATCAGTTCTTACTGTAGTACGTTATGGCACTTCAGAGATGAAAATGTCTCAGCTCAAAACATAAAGGCAAACAAGAACACGAGGCTTGTAGAAAAGCAGTTGTGGACAGGGCAGTGCTAACTGTAATTTTAAGGTGTACTTAGATTTAGGTTTAGTTTATCAGTTATACATTGATGCACATATAAAAAAGAAATATTCTACTTTTTACTCCCCTAATTGTGGTAAGAGCTTGCCACTTTGCAGAAAAAGCAATTAAATGCTACGAAAGCTTGTGATCATAGAATAGCCAAAAATAACTGAACCTGTTATTTTCAACTCCCTGAGTTAGCGGCACTATGCTGAACCTATGGGATCTGATTTGAATCATAAAGAGCAACACTGTACAAAGAGGCAGAAGTATCCAAAAACATCAATACTGAATAAAATACATTCAGATTTCCCCCTGGGATTAATGAAGCATTCTGATTCTGATATAATACACGCATCCCTATTTTCTTTACTAATATCATATAAAATTGAATTTCAGGCTGTTGTTAGCAGGACCTGTTTTTTGATGCTCATTTACATTGTGCAGGTATTTTAGCCCTTTTATGCATGAATTTTGACATCTTCAGTCAAAATTTTGTGCCACTACAGCAACAAAACACATACATATTAAAGAAAATGTAAATTTGAATAGTCTTCCACTGTAGTGACTACCATGCATGAAATGGTTAATACACTGAAACGGTACATATTTTGTACTTTTAGCTTCTCCCTTTCCCCCAAAGGATCGCATCAGTGGATGAATACACATATGTGATTTGGCACAGATTTTATACCAGATGCCGTGTCTGATACACCCCTTCCATTTATCCGGGCTTGAGACTGGCCGACTGGCACTAGGAGCACATTGGCTTGTGGTCCACAACCCCAGCCTTAGAGACCACAAGCCAGTGACCACCCTCACAAGGTCCCTAGTTAATCAACTGTGTGAATCAGGGACTTTTCAGGTGTGAGCTGAATGGGTAAACCACTACACTCTGGAGGTCACACTGGAATTTTACACACAATTTATTAAAATATTGAGTAATACTTTTGACTGATACATTTAGGTGAGCCAAAAATGGCACTCTTCTAAATTGCAGGAACTTGGGCCAGGTGAGAACTGAACCAAAAGTTTATACCAGTGGTAATCAATATAACCCCTGACGGTACAAAACATTTTTGGCAGAAAACCATATGCCTGTACAAATATAACAGTGGTAAATGAAGAAAACACACATATATTCATCACAATATGGAAAAAATTGGTCCATCTACACATCGTACATACAGAAGCTTTTATGACATCCGATTCTAAATACATAACCATTAATATGGAGTTGGTTCCCACCTTTTTTGCTATAACAGCTTTTACTCTTTCGGGAAGGCTTTCTACAAGATTTTGGAGTGTGTCTGTGAGAATTTTTGCCATTCATCCAGAAGAGCATTTGTGAAGTCAAACACTGATGTTGGATATCAACTTTTCATTTTAAAAGCATTTGAAAATATGCACCAAACTGATCAGGGATCCACACATTTTGCTTTACTATGAACTTGTTTAGCTACTACCTGAACCACTGAAATTGACATGCAAGTGTATAATAGAGGTACATTTCCTGACAGCAGTCAGACAGGAGACGCACTCTGGGACATATGTGGTTAAGACCAAAACACATACACTGCTTGGACAAAAGGACTGGGTCACCTACATATGGAAGGTTTTATGGCATCCCATTCTAAATCCACAGGTACTGGTGTTGGTTGAGAGGGACTAGCTCACAATCTCTTTTCTAGTTCATCCCAGCGGTATTTGACGGGGTTAAGGTCAGGGCTCTGTGCAGGCCAGTCAAGTTCTTCCATACAAAACACATCCAACCATACCTTTATGGACTTTGCTTTGTACACTGAAGTACAGTCATACTGGAACAAAAAGGGCCCTCCCCAAACTGTTCCCACAAAGTTGGAAAAACAACTCTTCACTGGAATTATGGGGCCAAAACCAAATCCAGAAAAAAACAACTCCATAGCATTATCCCTCCTCCACTAAACTTGGCACAATGCAGTCAGGCAGGTAACATTCTCCTGGCATTCACCAAACCCAGACTCACCCATCAGGCTGCCAGATAGTGAAGCATGATTCATCACTCCACAGAACACATTTCCACTTCTACTGATCTGAAATAATCCACAAGTTTCTGCAGAACAAAAAGCCTTAATCTAAGTATGTTGTCTGATTCTCACAATCAAAATCTAAACCTGAACACACAAGAAAAATGATGCATAAAATATTGGACTATAACATGAAGTGCAGAGGACCTAAGTGCTGATCACACTGGGAGTGAAAGATGGAGAGGGGCCTCACAGGGGCTCAAACTGAGAAGATAAATGGTGAGAACTGTCAGAAAGGATGCCTAAGCCATTATGTCTTTACTGACAGTAAACAGCTCATTGAGATTCATCATCTGCGTACTAATTATTTCGTTGGAACAACTGTCACCACATTTCTCCACCTATTCTCCAGACTTGACTCACTTGAAACGTATTCAGTCAAATATGAAGATGAATTCATTTTGTGCATGTCCTGAAAATGTAATTGCTATATTCAGTGAAACTCAGTTGACAATCCAGAATAGCACAACAGGCCTTGCTGTTGAGTACCTTTCCCACAGGAAGTCACAATACGCTCAGTGCTGAATGGAAAAAAGTCTGAAGGTGGCTTTTGCTTTGCAGTTTTTCCTCCTTCAGGCCAATTTGTTACAAATTTGTTGATGATGAAACAAGCAAACATCTTGTGTGAATTGCCAAAGGTGAAATCACCCGACATGCTCTTTTCCATGGTTTTCCCTTCGCTGTGAAAGCTCTAAAACAGGCAGAGCTCCAGCTTGGATGGTCCTTTCACTGACCTCTGCTGTCATCAGTCACGGCTATTGACTCTTAAATAATGACTGTCTGTCAGGATGTCTTTCTGCTGCACAAAACACGTCCTGTCAGAGCTGATTGGAGCGCACATATTTGCTCTGCACTGCATTAAACATTGCTCTCACCCTCCGCTACAGGGGATTATGGGAATATGAGTTCCCTGTCATAGAGGGTGACAGGGGTTGTGCAGGAGGAGCCTGGCAGTGAACAATACAAATATGGGATCTAAGATTGACTAGTAAAACCATAGCAACAAGAGGGGTTGGCCCTGAAGCGCAGCGTCTCCGTTCAAAGCCCAAGTCAATACTTCTCCCTGCCTTTCTTTACACTCCTTTCGCTCCTCTCCTGCTCTGCTTTTCTGCCTTCGCTGGGGAAGAGAGAGAGGGGCACCTTCCCCGGGGCCGCATCATTCACTGCCCATAGTCCCAAAGGAAGCAGAGCCAAACACAAAGGCAGCGGTCATTGCCATTCTCCACAGTCCCCCACCATCCTGAAAGCCACATTTCAATCTAAAACTGTCCCCCTCCCTTACTCACCCTGCCCCACCCCCCACACGGACAGGGACGGGTCTGAGCCACCGTGGGATATCTCCTGAGGGAGGAGCCATGTTTCTACCTCAGTGACTCACAGGATGTGGAATATGAGAGGATTAGTTCAGCTAGAGCTAGAGCTGAACCCTGCACACTTCTGGGATAACTAGCACTGAAAATATCTTGTTTTCAATATAATGACTACTCAGCTGCCAAATAAAGAAGTTTGCCCTGTTTTAGTCTGACCTTACATAGAAAAAGTGAGTAAAATTAGAGAAATATCTTTCTTTACAATTTCTTTCAACAGTATCACAAACTACAGCTTCAAAATGATCATACAAAGTTAGAATTTATTACAGGATTACAGGAGGTTTTACGCCAGATGCCCTTCCTGACACAACCCTCCATGGTGAAAGGGGCTTTTGTCCCCACCTGGAATTAAACCAGGGACCTTTTGCTTGTAAGGTGCATGCACAAACCACTATGCTACAGGTAACACCAGGGATTGCTTTTAATACTTGGCTGAAAATCATTTGCAACCAATGACTGTCTGAAGTTTATAACCCATGGATATCACCAAATGCTGTGTCTCCTCGCTTGAGATGCTCTACCAGGCCTTTACCGCAGCTGCTTTCAGCTGCTGCTTGTTTGTTGGTATCTCTGCCTTCAGTTTTGTCTCTAGCACAAGGAAAACTCTATCTATTCTATCATTATTATTATTATTATTATTATTATTATTATTATTGTTTATAATTATTATTTCTGTCTTTTTTTAGGTATGACTGGTGTGCTGCTATCACTTTGGCTTGCTGCTATAATATCTGAAATTTCCCCACCATGGGACCATTAAAGGATTATCTTGTACAGGGTCAAAATAAGATGACTGACTTGACCAGTAAAGAATATCAAATTCTTTTTCCTTGAGAAACTCTTGGCTTGCTTTTGCAGTATGCTTTGGGTCATTATCCATTTGCAATGCAAAGCAATGTCCGGTCACTTTTGCAGCATTTAGTCTTTGGCTGTTTCAAAGTTCAAAATTATCTTATTTATTTTATACCAGGTCTTAACACAGACCCTAAGTCTATTCACTGTCTGAAACAAGTTGACATAACCAGTTCCCTTTAAGAAGACCCTCCATTTGAGCCAGGTTTCTTCTCATAAACAGAAAGTTGAAACAGCAGGTGGTTGGAGCTGTCTGCTCACAAGCAGAGCAGTGTGAGTTATATGACTATTTTGGGGATATCTGCTCTTATTGAGGATATCTGATCTTACTGACATCATAGAGAGCCGAAAGTAGAAAAGCTGTCTGAGCATTTGACACAGAGCATTTAGAGCAGTCTGAGGCCTGATCTTTTGGTTCATATGGGTTAATTTTACAAATTTTGTCCATGTTTAATGTGAACACCCAGCACTGTACCAGTGTTTATATGTCAGATAATAAGAAAAATATAAGTTATCTTTAAGTAGTTAATCAGGACAATAGTTTTTCTTATATGAAGCTTTTATCAAACTGAAAGTCAGTTAGAAACTCTACAGGCACTGTTCATGCAAAAATCTAAATGAACAATGTTATTCTACATATGTAGCACTTATAAAAGTATTTAAAATGTAATCAGAGAGTTGTTACATTTTTTCAGTTTAATTAATTAAAGAATAATGTTTGCAGGCAAAGAATCAACAAGTTTTCATCCAAAAATTGACAAGATTCACCCCCTTTATTGCCACAGTTGGCTAAAATCTAACATGGCCATGTTATTGTGCGCACTGAATAGAAGATATGCACTGCAGGGGTGTTGCCTGGCAACATCTTTATGATGCTAAGTGATTTTTCTCAATAGACTAAACTGTGACATCCTGCCTGTTGGTCTTGGGTGGGAAAGTACCAAGACAACAGCTCCATAAGTTCCTCCAGTGATTGAGTTGTTGTGAGATTCTTATAGAGAAATGTACCAGTCAAACATATTTAGTCCAACCTGAGCATGTCTGGAAAAACATTAGCCTCCCCACTCATTCATTCACCACCCTGCCTCTGTTGTCTGTCTCTCCCCCCGTCAGTCTCTACTTGGCACATTGGCACGCTTCCAGATAATCAGCCTGTCAGCAGTGACTCTTTAGTCTGACAGAGCAGCAGAACCAAAAAGGCAGAACAACTAACTTACACAGCTCAAAGTTTCCTGTCTCCACACTGGTTTACACTCGCTACAGCCAGTCCTCTATGAACATCCTGAAGACTACTGAAGAAAAGCAACAGCTGTTAGTTATCACTCCTGTCAACTATGCTGGAAAACTACAGTCTGTCAGCTGTCCTAAATTCACTCCAAATGTCATCAGAAACTCCATCTAGTTTGATTTAACTACCTAATATACACTTTCCCATTCCCTACCCCATTTCTCCTTAACTAGCCTAATGAAGGTTGATGTCACCTCATTCTGAGTTCTCTGATAGCATGAGCTAAATTTCACTCTTCATGAAAACTGCATGATGTTTAAACTAAGATAAGCTCAAACACAAGATGGTACTGATTGCAACTTTTCCTTTTTTTGATAACTGATTTATGTTTTTGCACTTCAGTGCCAACCAAACAAACTCAACTTACTCTTACAAAGGGGACATCACATGTCCTGCCTCCTACATACTCTAACCAGGGGCACCCTTTGCCTAAACCACGCTGAGTACTTCTAGCAGTAAGAAGCCTTCTGACAGGGGTGATCTATGCTGTGTTCTACATATGAGAGAAGACTTCAATGTCCTGACCTGAATCTCCCAACACTGTCTGGAGCTGATGTGTGAAAACGGCTGAGCAGGGTTTTGATGCACAAATTTATAGTGTTACTGTTTTTCATGGCTAACTAAAGGTATAGAACTATTAAATAATGACTAAAGGATAAAGGGATAGTTTGCTGTACTCCCCGTTGTATAAACAGGTTTGTACATTTTAAACGAAAGAGAAATAATGTATCAGTTAGGACATTCCAGGTCCTGGTGGGTAGACACTTCTGGACAGTGAAGACATCAAGGTGTAATTGAGCTTGTTTATGTAACCCCCAAAAAAGTAGAAAGCATCTGAACTATCTGGTAAAACAGCAGTTCTCAAACCATGTTCCAGCATCCATGGTAGGACACAGAGCCTGTGCACATGGTGGGGGGAAATAAACAATTGTTTGCTTATGCAAATATGCTGATCTTTCTTTCAAGAAAATACATCTTAAATCCATTATTACTGGCTATTAAAATTGTGACTTAAGGGTGTAAGCTTTTACACTATCAGAAGGAGATTACGAAGAAAAGTGTGAGAATGACTGCTTTAAGTAACAGAGGCAAAAATCAAGAGTTTCAACAAACCTTGTTGTAGTAGTGAACTTCCACCGTGTGCCACTGGCCATCACTGATACCTCCAAGAATGTAGGGGGAAACTGTAGTCTTGGTCTCACCTGGGAAACAAAGAGGTCAATGACTGCACGGGCTCAAGGCTATAAAACTTTAAAAATGTATTTGCTGAACAGCATATTGATAAAGTACTTTTCTACCTGCAGAGAAGGTGAGTTGGATCTGCTCATTGATAATTTCCACTGCAATGAAGTCATGCTTTTCATTGAAGCGGCCATTATAGAGTAACAAACCATTGGGCTCTTTGGTAGCAAACCTGAAAAAAGACAAAACAGGGCCAAATCTAGTTTGCTGTGTTTGTGCAGAAAAAACTGCTCATATACCTAAGAACAGAAGAAAGGATGTAAATATTATTGACTGATGTTGATCAGCTGCACACTGATACAGCCTGGTCTTGATTGGTATAAAGGAAATGTTTCATACGTGAAACTGCTCAAAATTTCTAAAGACACATAAATGAGTTTTTTCAAATGTAAGTTTTTGGTGCTCTGAGTACAAGGTCATTGCCATTTTGCTTAACTGCAATGAAGGACAGACGAACATGTCAACAGCAAACTCTCCAAAACTGGGCAACTCACACCAAAACTAAATAAAAACGCTAAATAATACTAGAGGGCAAGTTCTGGGGGGGAATATCCTTTTAGGTAATATTGCTTGCATAGGTTAAAATGAATCTTGGGTGACTTGTAGTTTGATTATAATGGACAGGAACACCATACTTTTTTCATCCTACACACACACCTGAAAATACTGTGCGTATACGTATTAAGCCGCAGTAGAAATAATTTCCAAAAACAGCCACCAGGGCCCACAAGCCAGTGTACTCCTAGTGCCTGTCCCAAGCCCGGGTAAATGGTGAGGGTTGCATCAGGAAGGGCATCCGGCGTAAAAACTGTGCCAAATCAAATATGCGGATTCATAACATGACTTCCATACCGGATCGGTCGCGGACCGGGTTAACAACGACCACCTCCAGTGCCGTTAGCCAACAGGGTGCCGGTGGAAACTATGCTACTGTTGGCCGAAGACCAAGGAGGGGGAGAGGGGGAAAGCGTGTTAGGAGGCAGAGAGAGAGAGAGAAGGAAAGGTAGGAGGGTGGAGGTGAGAGTAGGGACTTTAAATGTAGGGACTATGACTGGTAAAGGGAGAGAGCTGGCTGATATGATGGAGAGAAGGAAGGTAGATATATTGTGTGTACA
>VUQH01022563.1:6928-23304 GCA_015106775.1 Etroplus canarensis | reverse complement strand
TTTTATGCCGGATGCCCTTCCTGATGCAACCCTCACCATTTACCCGGGCTTGGGACCAGCACTAGGCTTGTGAGCCCCTGTGGCTGGGTTACACCATCATATGTGTGTTATTTACATATTTTATGGTAAGACCCTGCAAAAGGAACATGTAAATGAAAGGAAAATATGAAGCCAATTTAAAAACCATCAGTATCCAGTACATGATTAAATATTGGACATGGCACATCTAAATTAATTAGTCAAACATATTTCTTATTGTTTGTCTGGGTAATAGCAATAACAGTCATCCCATAACTTAGGACATTTTTGCATGCATGGCAGGGGGAGAAAGGAGAACCAAGCACTGCAGCCCAGGGAATTAAAGGAGAGCCTGGTTCACCAGGACTGCCAGGGCTAACGGGACCCAAGGTAATGGAAATAGTTTGTTTATGGGACAGTGATGGCTCATATATTATTAAGCAACAACAACTCAATGAAGTTACTGAATAATATTTAACTCTGTTTTACAGGGTGACAAAGGAGACCAGGGAGAAAAGGTAGGATAAGACAGCATTGTGAACAGGCTTTGAAAGAGCATTTATTCACAAATACGGTAATAATATTACAAATTTAAGTTGAAAATATTTATGTATAACCAAAGTTTTATGCTTTGAATTAACCTCTTAGGGAAAAGCAGGCCCCGAAGGCCCAGCTGGACCAAGAGTAAGTTTTCACTGGCAGACTTATGACAGTATGTTACAAATACTACAATATGAAGCAAATGAAAATTTTATATTATACAATGTGTCAATGGAGTTGACAAATGGTCCTTTTCACCTTTTAGGGCCCTCCAGGCCCAACTGGGGAGCCAGGAAAGGCTGAAATCCAGAATGAAAATGTAGGTCCCTTGTAATTAATTTCAGTTTTCTTGTATGCAAAGAAAGTAAAGAATGAACTAAAGTATTAGTAACATTTAATATTTCGTTACAGGATATTCGCAACATACCCCTGATGGTAAGTATTTTCTAGAGTTTATCACAAAAATAGCAGAGATGTAATTCGATTTATGGCATTTAATGACTGAACCTCTTCTCCTTATAGGGTCCCCCTGGATTACCTGGACCGCCAGGGCCCCCTGGAGTTCCTGGTGCCAAGGTAGGAGACATTTTACAAGGACACACTATCGCCATTGATGCTCTCAGACTGTATTATTTCACATCCTTGTCCTTATACACAAATTTGACTTAATATGCATATTTACAGCCCTTTATAATGTTCACACACTCTTATTTTTGTCCTGTCTTTTACATGAACTGTAGTCAGATGATAACTGGTTATGCACACAGGATGGCACATTTGAATTTTTTTTCTTTGCCTGCCCAACTTAAGTAGTACAATTGACCTAATTTTTTTATTAGTAATGATAATGTGTATGCTGAAGTTAGGAACAGTAATGTCTTACATTACTGTGTTACTGTGTAACAACAATAACATTTCAAGTAATGCATTACTTGCAATACATTATCCCCAAGTATGGACACACACTCATCATAACCCACAATTTAGATATTATCATCATACAGCCTAAAACTTAATGTCTTAAACAAGTTTATTAGATCTAAGATGCAGAGTGTCAGTTTGCAATGAACTTCTGCTGAAATCTCACAGTGTGTTAGAGCCTTTAAGCCCTTTTCACACACAAACTAAGATATAATGCATCTAAGGAAAAACTCCCTAATTCACGGATAAATCCAGAGTAATGCCCTCTAATTGGGTATTTTGGAATAGGAAGAGTGACATGTGACAAAACACTTAAACTGTAATAAAGACAAAGCAGTTCTGCATAGAAAAAGGTGTCATTAAAAGGGGCTTTTTCAGTCAAGCTGATGTTAGTCTGAATGTTTGGTAACAAATGTGCAGTTACAAAATTATCTTATCACTGCAAAACCAAGTGCCGTGGATTGGTCTAGTTGGTAATTCAAACTTGGTATGTCCTTAGGGTGAAGTTGGTCTACCAGGTCCTCCAGGACTGGATGGAGAGAAGGTAATGTTATATTAACAGGAGTCTGTATAATTTGCCAGGCAGCTAAGAGTGACAGTGATGATTCCAGTTAGCTACTGTATATTTGATGAAAAAAATGTTTTGATTAATACCGCTTCTGTTATTAACACTCAATAAATTGAAGCAACATGGAACTTGTTATTTCAGGGACCTCGAGGGAAGCCTGGAGAGCCTGGTCCCATAGGCCCAGCTGGCCCTGAAGGTCCCAGAGGAGAGGGTGGTGTCATGGGCTTTCCAGGACCCAAAGGAGACAAGGGAGACAAGGGTCCATCTGGATCACCTGTAAGTGACTTTGCTGACCTCACACAACATCAGATTGCTGACTGAGGCTTCCCAGATCTAAGCTCAAGTCCCAGTTCTGTCATTATAGGGAAGGCCTTCGTCTTTTCAGCAACTGTCTTTTTATCTAATTAGAGATTAGCTTGGAAGAGACCCCAGGAGGATTCTATGTGGTATAGTGAATGTGCTCCAATATAAATAACTCTGTTATTAGTATTATTAGCTCAGTCATACTTTAGGAATAAGTTTGACAACGAGTTATTATACATAGTTCCCACAGACACATTTTTGGTCACTTGACCTCCTTAGGAATGTCATCTTTGTTGGCAAGCTGTACTTGTTTACGCACACTGCTGTTTATCTCACCTGCGAATTTTAAACTGTTTTGATGTCAGATTCGACTTGTGATCAAAATCATGAAAAGGCAAAAGGAGAAAGACTATGTAGAATCATGAAGTATGGAGGATAGAAAGAGATACGATGAGAAAACCGGCCTAATAGGTGTGGATCCATACTCGTTAGCAAAGGAAAAGCTGAACCATGAAGTTTCAGCATTGCCACCAATTCAATACTATGACGACGAAAGACGTTTTATTGGCGGTGAACTGACATTGAACTGTCGTTTATCACACGCAGTTCCCATTGCATTGCCGGCATAGTCTCGATATTGCTGATAATAACCGGTCAAAATGGCATGATTGGGGGCAATGATGCCAGCTGATATCAACATCAAAAGAGAATACATTGTGAGTGCGTCCTGAACGCCGCGACAACACGCCGGGGTCACAACACAAATGCCGGCCTTTTGATAGGAATATAACGTTAAAAGATCATCAGGAGCCCACTTTTCAGCCATTTCACGCTGTTTTGATCAGGAACTCTAAATTGGCACGGATCGCCATAATCAGGGCTATTACAGCTGCGGTGGAATGGGGGTCGAATTCGGGGATTAAGGCCAGATGTTGGCACGCAGCTTCCACACCAGTCAGAAATTCTAGGCCTTCAAGTCACTAGAGGCATACATTCAGTTTGTTAATGGTTGAGTTGGCGACATTTCCTCAAGTGTCCTGTATGCACAGCTGTCTACAGCTTGCCTATAGCAATGGTGGCCGCTCGTATGTTGTGACATCATATGGGAACTATGTATACACTAAAAAAAACAACCCAAAAAAACACTAACAGTATGAGAAGGCATTGGCTCTTGATTATGTCTTGTTTCAGAGTTTGGGCAGCATTGCATCCCTGGCTACATTATTTCTTCACTGCTAAGAAAATTGGTATTAAAAAAATAGATTTTCATTATATTGGCATTGTACTGTATATGTTTGGTAAACTGTATTGTGTATTTTGTATTTCAAAGTGGTAAACACATTGGCCAATTTAAATTGAATAGTTGTAAATTAGTTTTCTGTCCTAGACTTGTCTTTTAGGAGGCACTCTAATGTTCTGCCTCTGTGGCCCTGTATTGTATCCAATTATTCACACATCATTCAAAGACTATATGATAGTTATGTTAACATGTTAATTTCATGGGCCCACCATACTTCCTGTTTTGTATGTCAGTGAAAGGATATTCAAAGATTCTTCTTCTTTTTGCTGCTCCCTCCTCTTCTGCTGTGACTGACCCATAACCTGTCTCCATATGGTCCACTTTGCAATACTTCACACTACAACCATGCTGCTATGTACATATGTTTACATGCAAACCCATATTTATATCCTTTCTTCACGCTGCCATATACATATGTTTATAATTTTATCACAGTCATATTATATCTTATCTCTCATGACACTATGTAAATATGTTCACATTCAAACCCATATTTATATCTTGCTTCATGCTGCCATGTACATATGTTTATAGTCACAACCGTATTGTACCTATCTCTCATGCCACAATGTTAATATGTTTACATTCACATCCATATTTATATCTTTCCTCATGCTGTGTGCACATATGTTTATAGACACAACAATATTTATCTCATCATCTTTTTATGCTGCTAGGTACATATTTATACCTTATCCTTCATGCTGCCAAGTCCATATGCTATATTAAGATTCTAGGTTTTATATTATACTAGCAACTCTTCCAATACTGTTCTTTTTGTCATAATGTTTATATTGGGCATTTTACAGAGTGAATCCTAAATTTTGTTTCACTGTACACTTGTGTCTTGCAATGACAGTAAAGGCTATTCTATATATATATTCATGTACACATCATCTCAGCCTTACCTCTCTGACTTTTTCTCCAAATCATCTCAACCTGAGCTGTCCCTCTGATATACTCATTTCTAGTCCTGTCAATCCTGGTCACTCCCAATAAAAATCTCAGCATCTTCAATTCTGCAACTTCCAGCTCTCCCCCCTGTCTTTTTGTGAGTGCCACCTTCTCTAGACCATGCATCATAACAGGTCACACTGCAGTCTTGTAAACTTTCTCTTTCACTCTTGCTGCTATCCTTCTGTCAAACAGCACCCCTGATCCTTTCATTCAACTCCACCTTGCATGAACTGCCTGCTTCTTTGAATGGTTGATGTTCTCACTGTCACTGTCCTCTTAGACTTAGACTTAGTCCTTTCCAATCTGCCTGCCCTCTCATTCACACACGTGCTCTGTCTCGCTTCTACTGAGTTTCAGTCTTCTTCTATCCAGTGCATACCTCCATCTCTCTTGGCTGTAAACCTTCCCCTTCATTTTTGTTGCAATCTTTCTGTCACAAATCACTCCTGACACTTGTCTCCACCCACTCCACCCTGCCTGCACTTTTTTCTTCACCTCTCTTGTGCTCTGTCCGTTGCTTTGGATGGTTGATCCCAAGTATTTAAACTCATCCACCTTCACTACTTCTACTCCTTGCATCTTCACTGTTCCACCTGCCTCCCTCTCATTTATGCACATGTACTCTGTCGTGCTTCTACTGACTTTCATTCCTCTTCTCTCCAGTGCATACCTCCACCTCTCCAGGCTCTCTTCCACCTCCTCCCTACTCTCACTACAGATCACAATGTCATTTGCTAACATAATTGTCATAGTAGATGCCTGCCTGACCTCATCTGTCAACCTGTCTATCACCATTGCAAACAAGAAGGGGCTGTAAACTGTTCCCTGAGGTAACCCCACCCTAACCTTGAACCCATCTGTCACTCCTACCACAAATATCACCACTGTCTCACTGTCCTCATACATGTTCTGAACCACACTCACATACTTCTCTGCCACTCCTGACTTTCTCATATGATACCACTGTTCTTCTTCTGTATAAGATATATTCTTCTTGGATGTGCCTTCCACCACTCTTATGTCAACCTATGTTCCACCCTTGTTTTGAAATGAGTTCACGAAAGCCATTACCAACCTTTTCTCCAAAATTTACTACCATCTGCCCTTCCATATTCCTCTCCTTAACACTACACCTGCCGAACACCTCATCATCCCTCCTGTTCCCTTCACCTACACTGAAATCTGCTCAAATCACTCTGTCCCCTGGGAATATTCTCTACCACTTCACTCAACTTACTCCAGAGATTCTTCTTCTCTTCTGACAACCAGCTTACGGGGCATATACATTAGCAACATTGAGTATCATACCTTGAATTTCCAGCTTTAAAGTCATAATTCTGTCTAACACTCTCTTCCCCTCCAAAACACTACTTCTTCAAGATTACCCCAACTCCCTCTCACTTCATAGCTACACCATATCTCTTTAAAATTGTGTGTACTATGAAGTCAGGTAAAGCAAGTCTTGAATAGTGGAATATTTTTAAACACTTTATTTTAACAAGCAATTAGTGGTGATACTTAGCTAGATTATAGATTAGTAACAACGCCATCATCCACCAACCTCCACCGTGAGAGCAAATGACAGACAGCTAACACTAAGCTGCACATCGATTAAAACAAGTCGACACCATAAGCATGATTGCATGGCAACCTCAAAAACAGTATGCTTTCAATTAATTTAATTTAACTACAAATTGCAGTCAAAATGAATGCAGGTTATTTACAGGTAACCTTCTTCATTTCAAAAGCCCCCCACAAAAAATGTTATTAGAAATATATTACCCAAACTGATAACTGATGTAAAGTTTGGGTAACGAATACTGAGATTGGATGGAATCAAAACTTTTGCATTTGTCTTTTATTTTTTAACTCAGCTCATCACTCCCTGAATTTAAACCATGCTGCTATCATGGTGTCTCTCCCCTTCCTTGTTCTGTAGGGTTTAGATGGTCCTATGGGTGAAAAGGGGGATACAGGGTCCCTTGGCCCTATTGGATTACCTGGCATAATGGTATGCAGTGTTGCCTCTCAGGCTGCATCTCCCTGGATGCAATGTCTCACCAAGAGGGGGTGGGTTGGGGGGGTGTAACGTCTTTCTATTCATTCTAAATGCAGTGTGAAAAACAATTTCATTGACTTAATTGTTTTTTTTGACATCTGGATATATCATCAGCATTGTGATCCTTGTGTCTTTGCCACATATTGTTATAGGGTCCTAAAGGTGAACCTGGAGATGGTGGAAGGTCAGAATTGGTATGTGTTAGTCATAAATCCAGAGGTTCAATTTCTGCACTTCAGACTTACTTATGCTTTATGAAAAATATTTTCTAAGTTGAAATTTTTTTTGTGTATGTCCTGGTTTTAGATTTATGGTCCTCCAGGGCCCCCTGGACCAGTCGGCCCAGCAGTAAGTCAAATATGCCGTTTAGCTTATAACTACAAAGACTAAAGGTAATGCATAACTGCAAAGGTGTTTTCTGTGACACTGTAATACAACTTCACTTAAACATTATATCAAATAAAATCCTCCCACACTCTTTTAAAAATAGATCTAATACACAAATAAGCAACAACATTAAAACACCATGCCTAATATTGTGTAGGTCCCATCTTTTGCAATTGGAATCGGACCTTATCCATTGGGGTTTTACTACAGGACCTCAGATATTGTCCTGTGGTGTTTAGTAGTGGGTTGCCTGCAGCAGATCTTGTGTTATGTGAGTGGTTTTCTGTGGAGAGAATTGGCTGTGGTGCTTTTCACAAGGTATGTGTTGTATTCCTCAAGCCATTCCTGAGTGGGTGTGGCAGGGTGCACTGTCCTGCTGTGGTGGGGGCCTGGTCTGTAACAATGTTTATGGAGTGGTACTTATGAAAGAACCTGACACAATACAGTGTTTCCCAGGGGAACGCTATATCATTTCACTGTGTATTTTATATGTAGTTGAAATGACAATAAAGTAATCTAATCTAATCTAATCTAATCTAGTAGCACATTGAATTTTAACAACAGGATCAAGATAATTCACTTCACCTGTCAGTAGTTTTAATGTGGCTCATGGTATACCTGCAGGCCCTTTAATGCAGAAATAAATACAGTATAGTTTTTAAAAAATGCCTGAATCTAAATTATAGCACTCATCTATGTCATTATATTTTCAGCTATATGCATATTGAACTTTCAGATATATCCATATTGAACTTTGTTCTTTAAATTAAGCTTTTTTGCTAATTTTTTCATTTTGGCACAGTGGCTGTTCCACTGGACTGCATTTTCACTCACGTGGCCCTGCAATGGTTGCAGTTCCTTAAATAACAAGACTGCAAAGAAACATTGGAACAATTAACTCAAATAGCTCAGAGAGATCCAGATTTATATATTATAGTTCCTAATGAATAAAGCCCAATTTGGGATGTGATTAAAATGTCAAATTTGTATGTGTTTTTGTTTCCTGGCACTATTCAGTAAATACATTAGTTGTAAAAAAAATAAAAATAAAACAGTATTCTTTGGGTAAGTAACACCACTGTTTTTATCTCATCTAGGGATCACAAGGACCCTCAGGGCCTAAGGTGAGATTTTATTTTGATTTTTAAAAACAGCCTTAACCAATTTCTAGACTAATTTACTTCAAATTATATTTTGTCTATATCATAGCCATATAAACTGGTTAAAAAACTATTGTGTCTTACCCTGTCACTCAGGGGGAGCCAGGCATAGGCATCAAAGGAGAAAAGGGAGCGACAGGACAGAAGGGCGACAAGGGAGACAGAGGTCATCTTGGACTCCCAGTAAGTGCACTGGACATCCTGTCTGTTCACCATAACTTCCATTCAAAATACATCCTAGCTCTCATATTTAACATGCTATTCAAATGATGGTTGGGTCGGTCTATATTGGGATAGTCTGAAAATGATTTTGATCACTTTGGGTTTCTATTCTTTGCTGTTGGTTTACTCTCACATTCAAAAATCATTTATCGACACCAAATAGACAGTTGGTCTAAGTCATTTTAACAACTTAGGGGACTGAGACAAGTTGTTGCATGATAGCAACATGGACTGCATAGTAACTTGTATGTGAAAGCAGAGTGGCTTGCAAAAGTATTGGTGCTGTTCCTATTATTTTACAACATGCCATTTAAATGGATTTTTTTATTGTAAGCAAAAATTTTGCACAAAATAGTCCAAGTTGGTAAAGTTCAATTCAATTCAATTCAATTCAATTCAATTTTATTTATATAGCGCCAATTCACAACAAAAGTTGCCTCGAGGCGCTTAAAGTAAAAGTGAAATTTTAAAAAACATATTTTAAACATATTATATCCATTACATCCATCAGCAAAAATGGAAAGAATATGGCACCACAAGAAACCTTTCTAGAGAGGCCATCCACCAAAACTCACAGCCTGGGCAAGGAGGGCATTAATCAGAGAGGCAACAAAGTGACCAAAGGTAACCCTAAATGAGCATGAAAGCTCCACAGCAGAGACTGCTGTATCTGTCTATAGGACCACTATAGCAGTGGTCCCCAACCTTTTTTGTACCACAGACCGGTTGCATGTATGAACATTTTTCCGCAGACCAGGTGGAGGCGGCGGCGGCGGCGGGGGGTCCATTATAAAAAAAATTTTGTCAGTTAATAATCTGTAATCAACGTGTAATCAACATTTACACTTTATATAGAGAAGGTACATGTGTACGGGTGTTTTGTCTCAGTGTGGTGAAGCAATTTTGTGTGATTCATTGCTTCATTAGCCAGTCCGTCACAGCTTGTGTATCACTTGTTGTAATGAAACTGTAACTTAGGTAAGAACCTTTGTATTTTCTTTTAAATGCAGCTTTCTTTTTGTTGCCAGTCCGTGACCCTTCCGCTGTCCCATCGTTTGCTCGTTCCGTCCCGAAAAAGCTCTGCTTTTGTCGCTGACACTTTAAATGACGTCCCAGAGTCAAGTGCGGTTAGTGAGGTGAGGGCGGAAACAGTTGTTTTTCAAAATAAGATCCGGAAGAAGAAAGAAAAATAACATTTTAACCACGACATTTTTTCTTTGCGGCCCGGTTCCAAATAGTCCGCGGACTGGTACCGGGGGTTGGGGACCCCTGCACTATAGACTGTACAGTGGGAATGAATGGGAAATTGATCAGAATGAAGAAATGATGGATGGTGCTACATCCAGGGAAATTCTTGAGGAAAATCTGCCTCAGTCTTCCAGGGTTTTGGGACTGGGATGGAGGTTCATCTTCCAACAGGTCAATGACCTGAAGCATACTGTTCAAGTAGTTTAAGGGGAGACATGTTAATGTGTTTAAATAACCTAGTCAAAGCCCAGACGTCAATCCAACTAAGAATTTGTGGCATAACTTAAAGATTGCTGTACACCAACTGAACCTATCCAACTTTAAGGTGATGGAGCAGTTTTGATTTGAAAAATGGGTAAAAATCCCAGTGGGTAATTGCGCCAGGCTTAATGAGAGACCAATTTGGACTATTTTTGCACAATTTTTTGTGTAAAATCCCCCAAAAAATACATTTAAATTACAAAAAAATTGCAAAGAAACAACAAAAAACCCATTATATTTGGTTTGATTATTTCTTGGATCTTTTTGTTATTGTTGTGATGTAGTCAGTGTGATAGTGTTGAATGTTGAATTTTAGTTTGTCCTTTGATTTTATTATACTCATCCTTGTGTTTTAAGTTCCCTCAGTTTTTCCCTCATTTGAATCACTCTGTTCTGTCTCTGACTTTAATGTCTTAATGTCTAGCAGTGCCTTGTCTTCTTGTCTTGTTTTTATCTGTCTTTTGCTTATTTACTGTTTTACTTTAAATGTTAGTTTTTTGCTAGTTTTTGTTCTAGATTTACATTCTTTTCTTTTTCCTATGTGGCCTTTTCTTCATTCTTTTTACTTGTACTTTGCTCCCTTCTTGTCTTACGCTAGATATCTGTAGCTAGCTCTCAGTGTATTTATAGGCCTTCCTTCCTCTTCCTGTTTGTCATCTGTTGTTCATGCTCCCTATATTTCTGTTTTTTAATGTCTGATGTTGTATGCTGTATTGTTATTTTTTTCATCTAAGAATTTTTTCACAGTGTCATAACCAACTTATCAGACAGGAAAAGCATATCTAAACAACTAAGTTATAAAACCAATTAACACTTAAACAGCAGGTCACCCCAGCATTTAGAAAAAAGCAAGACAAATAATATAGCAAAAAGCAAATAAGGCATTAAGAAACATTCTGCATATACAGAATACAAGCAAAAACAGAACTTCTTTTAGCTGTTCAGAGCACAACTTTTAGTTGACACTAAAAATTATTGTCTTCTTCAACTAGTCATCAGTGATCTCAGAAAAAATGATTGTGAAATCATTACCAATATTTATTATATACTTGGTTTTTACATCTGAATTTCCAGAAAGGCCATCATTTTAGGTGATTTGGAAAGCTTTGTTCTGTTGTTATTTTTTTCTGTATGACTTGCAAAATTTTTGTATTTCATCAATGGCTGTAGAAAATATAGACTACCTATGTGCTCCCCAAAAGTGAAGCCAAAACATCTCTATCACCCCCTGCTGACTGGCTGCAGTAGAGATCCTAAGTCCCACCCCCTCCATGTTAGCGTATGAGAGAAGGTCAAATTAAAATAAAATGGTTCTTCTCAAATAAATTTTTCCCAAAGATAGTTTCTGTCAGTTGTTGTTATCATGCTGATTTGGGTTATAATGGTCTCCTTTGTCATAAGTTTATTTTGAATAAGTAACGTAATGCTGTAAAACTGGGGAGAAACTTCATGATTGGCAGTTCTGATTACCAATCTAACACAATCAATAAATCCTGTTTAAACACAAGAACTAACAAATGATTCTAATAACAAGTCCTATGGAGGGGAAACTGTTGTAGAGAAGTGATTTGACAGGTATGTGAGCCATTTAAGTCACCAGATGTAACCACATTTTGTGACCATGTGTATAGACTGTAAATATAGGCTGTAAAGAGTTCTGTCTCTAATATTGCAGTGTCTTTAATTTGCAATATTAAAGCACCTTGAGGCAAGAATTCCTGTGAACTGTTGCTATGCAAGCACCAAGTAACTGAACTGAAAATGTAAGCTGTATGGGTTCTTTTTTTAGAATTTTAGAAACTTGTGATAAGTGCCCTAACATACTGAAATTCTTTGGTTTTACAACAGGATTTGTTGAAAGTATAAGGCAAAATAACACCAGATTCTCCATTTAAAATGAGAATGGGAGCAGTAACAAGAAGGCTTTGCCAGGCTCAATAAGATGTGTAGATGGCCAGTGGTCATTTGGCATTAATTTGAGCACAGAGTAAATCCTACATTGTGTTGTTGAGATAGTTCAGTATGTACAGTACACTTACATCAATGGCCTTTTATAATTACAGTGAATTTAAGAGCATCTACTATACACAGCATTGCTGTGGGAAACAACATGGCTATAGCATTGATTTCATCATCTACAATGACAAATTACTGTCACTCACTTTACCTTCACTACTTTCTTCACCTTCTTTTGTCATCATCTGAATGTGTTGTTAAAATCACTTAAATCACAGCTTTACTCAAATACCCACCACCCCACCCCAACCCCCACCCTACCTCCCTTCCCAACTCCAACTGCCACCCCACTTTCTTCCAACCTTTTCCACATCATCTCTGCTCCCTAACTGTGTACAACACTATACAGGGGGCTCATGGGTTAGACGGCAGACCGGGTCCAGTGGTGAGTGGCACAAGTCATGTTCCAATCCCCTTCCCCTTCTCCTCTTCTTCCTCCTCCTCCTTCTCCTCCTCCATCCCCTGCTATTGCTTGCTTGATGCCTGCCATGTCTATAAGCTTGTATTTTTGTTTCTGTGCTTATTCTGTCTCTTTTTCTTTCTGAAGAACCTCTATGAGAAAAGGACTGAACAGGGTTGGGTTTGGAGGATACAATGGCATTGACAATATAACTTAATGGCAAACAACACAAAAACCAAAATGTGCATATTACGCACCGGCATATGCAAAGACCCCAACTGCTACAGTAATCATTACATTATAGCCTAAAAAGATTTTTTTTTTTCAATTAAGAATGAAGCAATTACAACTATTACAAGTATATATTTGTCTTATGCTGCTTGATTTCATAGCCAAAATGAATTCAGATAACTGAGAAAGCTGTTTAATTATAGTAACTGACTATCTTACTTACTATCTTGGTCGTATTTCTTCAGAAACACATGTATTAGGATCCTTATCAATATGGGTTGCACTGAGATGTGTTTTAAACCTTTAAACAACCAAACCTCAAATTCACAGACACTTTAAAAACAGGGTTGTTTTTGAGACCTGGTTTTTTCTTAGTTTTTATGTACTGCAGGTCTTCCTGTCTTCCTGAAAACATATATGTACATTTTATATATTATATGTTGTTCTAAGAAGGAATGAAGTAATTCTTTCTAACTATCCATCAGTTCCCTTAACCTCTGCTTTGCCATTTTTTATCCAAAGTGAAAGAAATGAATGTTGTGCTGACAAAAAACAACAAAGTCAACCACATGAGTAGGCATCAACATAGAGATGCAAAAGTACAAAGAAAAAATTTGAACTAAAAGATATTTGTCACCAACTCACTTGAGTGTGGAAATTGCATTTATTTATTTATCCATCCATCCTTCCATCCATCCATCCATCCATCCATCCATTCCCAGAAAACATTGGTTAATCTGATACAAGGTCAAACATCAGTCATGGGTCTTTGGAATTTGTACTTGTGTTAGGGAAGTTATGTAATGTATTAATACAAATTCAGTACCTGTATTTCATATTATCCCAAAATCTATTCCATATGTCCTATCCCCACCTAAACACCTGAAAGTAGCATGTTGTTCATATTGAAATGTATTTTATCATATGCCATTATAGTGTCAATCCTCCATCTGTAATCCTGCTTCAATAGTTTCCTGCCTCCTTTCCTGTGCCAGCAGCAGGCTGCAAAGCTACCATTGCTAGGAACTATCCAAAAGGGGCATGCAGATGGCTGTGCTGCATGTTAATGTGTCACGCAGTACACATGGACAGCTTTAATACAAACAGGAGTGTACCTATTTGATATGCCTGAGATGCAGGGTCATCCTCTTGATCGAACTCAGAGAACTGCAGCTTCTGACATTTTATTCATTTTCCCTCTTTTTTAACAGTTCAGACAGTAGTTCAGCAAGCTTGGTGTGTGCTACAAGTGTCAGCAAAAAAAAAGAAGAATGTAGAATTGTTTTTGTTTTTTTCAGATTTGTGAATTTTTCTAAACGGTCCATGAGTGTCTCGTAGTGTAGTGGTTTTATACATTTGCCCTACAAGCAAAAGGTCCCTGGTTCAAGTCCAGGTGGGGACATAAGCCCCTCTGTCAGGAAGGGCATCTGGTGTAAAACATCTGCCAACTTATCAATGCGGATTAATCCGCCGTGGCGAACCCCTCGAGAATAATAAAAGGGAGCAGCCCAAGCTACACAGTCTAAATGGTCCATGAGATAACAGTATGTGACGCTTCTTGTCCACCAGAAAGCTTGTTGATTTACTGATTTGATATTTCCTTGCTTATTTGTTTTTTTTTATGTTTTTAGATATTTATTTTCCCTTTCCTGTTTTAAAGGGCCTAATAGGACCTGCAGGTGTGCCTGGGCCAGCTGGACCAAAGGGAGAGAGAGTAAGCAACTCTTTCTTTCAGTTCTACAAGAAGCATAGTTTAATTTCAGGAAAATTTACAACTGAGTTTTCTTTCATGACTACAGGGTGAAAAGGGTGATACAGGATTACCAGGACCAATTGGGCCACAAGGCATCCCTGTAAGTCTGAATTTCCATTTAACTGGTATCTGTTTGATTAGTGAAAGTGGCTTCTCAGAATTAGAATACTTTATGAATCCCAGGGGGGAAATTTCTTACATTACAGACACTCCATTAAATAAATATAAATATTTACATTTAGGTCCATAACTTTTGGGACAATGATCCACCATTTTCTAATTATGCAGATTTTAAATCGAACTGTAAAAATGTGATTGAAGTGCACACTTTCAGCTTTAATTCAAGGGTCTGACAAAAGGATTGAATTAACTGTTCAGGAATTAAAGCCATTTTGATACATAGGCCTCAAATGTAATTGGACAACTGACTGTCAAGCAGTTCAATGGCCGGGTGAGGCCTTTTGCTCTGTTATTCCATGACAAACTAAGCAGATAAAATATCTGGAGTTGCTTCTAAATGTTGAATTTGGAAGCAGGTAACTGAAACTCTCAATATGAGGTCCAAAGATATGTTGATGCAGGAGGAGGTCAATATTACACTGAAAAACCAAAACAGACCTATCAGAGAATGGTAAATGGTATATAGCACTTTTCTACTCTAACTGAGCACTCAAAGCACTTTTTACTACGAGCCTCACTCACACATTCACACACACATTCACCTAGCGCTTCATCTGTGCCTTTAAGAGCATTTAAGTATCAGACACACAGAAGCCAGAGATCGAACCACCAACCTTCCTGTTGAAAGCTGGCCCACTCTACCTCCTAAGCCACAGCCACCCCTGACAAAAAAACTTTAGAAGTCGCCTAAACAACAGTCCGGAATATCCTATAAATGAAGGAATGCATTGGTCAGCTCAGCAATACCAAAAGGCCTGGAAGACCACAGGAGCTGGCTAAAGTGGATGATTGCAGAATTATTTATTTGGTCGAAAAAAAAACCAAAAAACATCACAACATTAAGGTGAATAATCATTGACACAGCCTATAGTCAAAGAATGTAAATATAGAGGGTTCACAAGAAGTTGAAAACCACTGGCTACAGTCAAGAACAAGGACGCCAGATTAGGCATTGTCAGACAATATCTAAAAAAAACTGCCCAGTTATGGAAAAAAAATTCTTTGGACAGATGAAGCCAAGATGAACCTGTTGCAGAATGATGGGAATAGAAAAGTATGTAAAAGGAAAGAAACATCTCATAATCTGAAGCATACCACATCATCTGTCAAACATGGTGGAGGTAATGTTATGGCAAGGACATCTATGCAACTGTGTCAGTTGTGTTTATTGACAATGTGACTGCTGATAGAAGCAGCAGGATGCATTCTGAAGTGTACAGGTTTATTATCTCTGCTCAGATTCAGTCAAGTGAGGCAAAACTGATGATTTATGATAGATGGTACTTCACAGTGGAAATGGATAATGACCCAAAGCATACTGCAATATAAAAATGGAATATTCTTCAATAGCCAAGTTAGTCACATTGTTTTCAGCTACTGAAGACAAAATTGAAGGCACAAACCCAGAAAGAAGCAGCAATGAAGACACCTGCAATAAGCAGCTGGCAGAGCATCTCAGTTGAGGAAACACAGCATTTGGTGATCTCCATGAATTCTAGACCTCAGGCAGTCATTGACTGCAAAGGATTTTCATCCAAGTATTAAAAACAGTCCTTTTATTAAAAATTATGTGTTTGTCCCATTACTTTTGAGAACTAAATCCTAATTATAAAAACTTGTAATTCTGAAAAAGGTATACCAATTCTTTTGTCAAACTTGAATTAAAGTTGAAACTCAGTACTTCAATCTTATATGTTGTTTTTTTTTTCTTTTTTTATCCACTATGGTTTTGTACAGAGAAAAAAAATTACAAAATAGTTCCAAAACCTATGGACCTAACTCTCTCTCCTTCCCTCTCTCTCCCCCTCCCCCCCCCTCCCTCCCCTCCCCCCCCCCCTCCCCTCCTCCCCTC
>VUQH01022561.1:0-28305 GCA_015106775.1 Etroplus canarensis | reverse complement strand
AAAAAAAAACTATGGAAAAAAAAAAAAAAAAAAAAAGAAAGAAAGGTGAGGAAGAATTTTCCAATTCTGGAAAGTGATCACTGTGATCATATGCTGTGTTGCAGGTCAGCTGTAGAAACATTCTGTTCACATAACTTCTGTTGCTAGACGACAAATATTAGGTTAAAGCAATGGTTCTTAAACTGTGGAGTGGCTTAGTGCTGGGGTGTGGAGCCACTGACAATCAGGTGAAAAACACTATATGAAGAGAGATGTTCTTTTAGGAAAAAGAAAAAAGAGTTTGCCGATGCGGTTGTGTTGATGAAATGCACATTTATTTAAGTAAAATTCAACATGGCTCCATTTTTATTGTTAGTGAATGATAAAATTATAGGGTGCTTGGGGGGCATTTTTGCACAGTGTTGGGCTTGACCTTAATTTGGCTTCTGAAGTGGGGCACAACAGAAAAAAATTTTGAGAACCACTTGGTTAAAGTAAGGCAATAGTGTAATCTGGCAAATATGCTTTATTAACTGCTTTCTGGAAATTGGTGACTCTTCTTATGTAAAAATTAGGGGAAGCTTAGTTATTCAGATATTACCAGAAAGATTTCTGTGTTCCATCTTAATGAAAACAATGTGGCAGTTGTAAGACAGTTTTACCCTGCCTCTTAGGCAACATAACTTCCTAAAGACAAGTGGCAATATCTGAGGCTGAAAAATAAAGCCTGTATGGATGGCCACTTAACAGAGGCTCAGAAAATTATAATGGGGCCTATGGAACTCTCTGAGTATTACAACAGAATCTTTACAGTGGCAATATAATTCATGGTTTAAATTGTACTAAGGCTTTGGGTTATGCACAGTAAAGGATGGTCTGTTTTGAGTGACAGAAGGGTGCTGACACAATCCACTGTAGCAGCTAGTACCAAACTAAACCTTTTGACTTTTTTGTGGACTTTTGGAACTATTTTTTATTGCAGTCATCAAACAAACAATATGGATTTCTGTACATTTCTTTTGAATAAGAGACCATCCAAGAAACTCCAGTTTTTCAGTGAGTGAATTCCAGTATATTATGTTGACACTAGCACCACATTTTTTGCGGCAATCTAATCTTTTAAATATAGGCAAGGTTATATTATATATATTAAACATTTGCAGGTCTCTGAAAGAATGCCAGTTCTAGTCTCCTGCATGAATTTCTGACTCAACAGATGCTCACCAACCTCCCACACCCTTCCTTTTCTTCTAGCCAGACAAAGAGCACACTGTTTTCTACACTGGCACAAATGGTGGGTTGCAAATGGATATAACAAGGTGCAGAGTTATCTTAGATTGAAATAACTGTTAAAGATACCCCTATGCTCTCTGAACATGTTTATCCCAAATTGTTTAAGGAGCTTTTTACTCATGAGACACTGAACATCATTTCCAATCTAATCGCAAATGTTTGAATTCTGTCTATATTTCATCCAAATTTACTGATTTTCTAATGTATGTATGTACCAAATGTTGTGTAGCTGCTCCAATAGTCTACTGAAGTTGAAGCCAAAATTCAATTACACCTGTCACTAATAATTTCCACTGCAGCTTTGATAATTCTTGACTTTGAGGGGGGAAGCAGAATAAAACTGGCATATTTGGAAAAATAAACAAGGAACCCCAGATTATTGAAATGTGGCTTCACATATGTTGATTCAGATGACCAGTGTGTTTGGCCAAATGTGGCTGGTAATGTGAAGAAGAAACAAATTGCTCAGATGTTCAACGTCATTGTCCAAGATGCCACTGCCACCACATGGGAAGGTGTTTAGCAGCTGACCCCTGACCTTCATGTGGAGTATGACAAGGAAGGTGGGAATGGCTGTGAGAAGAGATAATTATCGCCAAACACAAAAATATATATATTAAAAAGATCTCATGCCATCACATTCATTTCATATTCTTACAAGTTGTACTGTTTAGATGATTCTCTGCTTGGTGCAACTCATCAAGCTTTAAAGGTGCATTGTGGACACAGTGATTTCCATGCTTTATAGTAATTTAGGAGTGACCTTCAAAGAGAAGGCAAAGAGTGCAAAACAAATAAGGTAACCAAAATGTCAGGACTGTTATGAGAGATGGGATGTCATTAGGAAATGCACCATAACAGATCCACCCTAATTCTGGAAAATGAGAGTCTATCAAATGAATAGTGGGCTTTATTACAAAGCTATCAGATGAGATGCATCAACAAATTTCATAAAAGTTAACACTATGAGAAAGTATTTTATTAATTATTTTAAATATTGTAACAGCAATGGAGAAGAATATAGGCTGTACTAAAAGAATATTATTATTATTATTATTATTATTATTATTATTATTATACAATCCTAAATAGCTGGAACATGTCCATCTGGGATTGTTTGACTGGTAAGTAAACAACTGCCAGTGCCAGTGAACCTGATTGTATAAAGTTACAAGCAATGTTAATGTGTTTGCTCGGTAAGACATTTGCTGTACAGAACTAACTCAGTTAGCATTTGGCCATCAAGTCAAAACAGTTTTATGTTGTAAACAAACAAAAAAAGACATAGTGACCTTGTTTGAAAAATTAAGAATAGAATCTTAGTGCTGCTAATGCCAACACAAACAACAAATTAACAAAAACATTTCAACTTGCAAACAAACAAACATTTGGATTTATCTCTACTAAAGTTTTTGATAAATTATGTGCAAGGGCAATGACAGATAATTTACCGTTCGTCTGTCCATTGTCTACTGCTATTCCGGGGGTCCAGGTAGTGGAGACAGCAGTTCGAGCAGAGAAGCCCAGACTTTCCTCTCCTGAGCCTCCTCCTCTAACTCTTCAGGGGAGACACCAAGGCATTCCCAGGCCGGCTGGGAGACATAGTCTCTCTAGCATGTCCTGGGTCTGCCCCCAGAGGAACATGCCCAAAACACCTCAAGTGGGAGGCGTTCAGGACGCATCCTAATCAGATGCCCTAACCACCTCAACTGGCTCCTTTCGATGTGGAAGAGCAGCGACTCTACTCTGAGCCTCTCCAGGAAGACTGAGTTCCTCACTATCTCTAAGAGTGAGTCCAGCAACCCTGTGGAGAAAGCACATTTCAGCTGCTTGTATTCATGATCTCATTCCGTCGGTCATTACCCAAAGTTCGTGACCATACTGTAGATGAGAGTAGGAACGCAGATAGACCGGTCAATCAAAAGCTTTGCCTTAGAGCTTAGCTCCCTCTTCACCACGAGAGTGCAGACGCTGCCCTGATCCATCTATCAATCTCTCACTCCATTCTCCTCTTATAAGTGAATAAGACCCTGAGATACTTGAACTCCTCCACTTGGGGCAGGACCTTGTCCCCAACATGGAGAGGGCAATATTCAAAGATCCTTGAGAGGGTAAAGAGCTGATCCAGTGTGCTATGACCAGGACAAAAACTACACTGTTACTCCTGAAACTGAGGTTCGACCAATGGCCAGACTCTTCTCTCCAGTAGCTTGGCATAGACCTTCCCAGGGAACCTGAGGAGTGTGATCCCTCTATAATTGGAACGCACTCTATGGTCCCCCTTCTTAAAGAGGAGAACTACCACCTTGGTTTGCCAAAGGTACTGTCCCCAACTTCCACTCGATGCTGGAGACTCAAAGTAAAAATTCTTCTGTATAAGTAAACATACTTGGCCAACAAATACTAAATTTATTTCACCTTAATTCAAAGGGAGAGTTTGCAGTTTTGAACCACATTATGTTAAAAGTGAAAAGTCAGTAAGCAAACTTGCTACAGTGCATCTTGTGGGAAACATGAATGACTGAATGTTGGAGATTTATCCGTCAGGAATGTTGAAGGCATTTTAGTACATCTAATTGTTATTAATAGAAACATCTAAAATGGATACAAGCAGCAATGAAAGAATAATCTCTCACTTTTTTAAATGATGAACCAAAATTAATTTTACTTGATGACAAAACTCATTCTTGCTACCACCTCTGTGAAATTTTGCCCTTTTTCAAACTCAGTCTTTTGGAGTTCTGCTGTGATAGCAGCATAACCCTGTGCCATATAGTGCACAGATTATACAAGCAATATGTGTATTATTGTAGAAAACTAGTCAGGAGAAGTAGTTATTTACCAATTTTGAAGGGCTATTCTATTTCAGTCAGGTTGTTTGAAGAGTTCTATCTCCTTGCTGTTGTGTGTTTTGTTTTGCTTTTTATGTTTGGAAATGAGCCTTTCCCCATCCCACTCGATAAAAGCAATTAGACCAATCCGCACTCATGGATCACACATAGTTAAATTATGTCAAGGTGAACAATTATCCTTTTGAAATGAATAAATTAGAAGAATGTAATTACCAGTCTATATTGAATAGATGCAAACCCAAACTCTGGCATTTCAGATGTTAAGATTTAATCATGGTTTCGGTGGTTTGAGAGACCGTCGCTTTCATTGGCTGTGACAACCGTGGGCCTGCCGGGAGGAAGGTGGAAGTTATAGCAAAGCAAAGCAACAATAAAACCTCTGGACTTGAGGCTCAGTGTTGGCTCTTGCAAAAGCCTAGACAGCAATCACTCACATTTGTCCGAGGTGAGATAAAGCCAGGCCGGACCAGCTCTGGGGAGAGTGTGGAACAGGAAGGGGGACTTCCATTACAACTTGTATCACCTGTGAGATAGAAGATCCTGATAGGAGAGCTTCATTTTCTTTCTTTTTTTAAAAAATCATTTTGGTTTCCTCATACTTTCATGTCGGCATTTGAAAATAGCTGTCTGTTTGGTGTTTTCTTCACAGCTTTCTTTCTACCACACAACTCACTGAGGACGTATTCACCTGTAATGCTTCTTAACCAAACTGAACACAAGGCGTCTTTAAGAACAACAAAAAGAAGATGACAAGAAATAAACAATCTTAGTTCTTCTAATTAATGCCTCTAAAGTGTATTTCCTTCTCTTCTTTGATAAAATCACTTTGTTTAGGCTCTTCAGAACACAGTTCTGTAATGTGAAAAGAAGCTCGTATTAGTGTCAAAACAAACAAGCTTGTGTTTCATTTGTTCAAACTTTCTAAGGAATGAATTTAAGTGTTTAATTTATGAGAATTTTCAGTTCAAAGAATGAAACATGTGTAATTTATTCAGCAGTCCAGTGTTCCATATCATGCAGTATTCTGCATAATGCAGAAGTTAGCAAATAGTGAATTTAATATAATAATTTAATTGAGGTCTATTGTTCCATCAAATGTCACTTGATTGCCGTTATTACTTTATACTGTGCTTTCTGAAGCAAAATGAGTCGCTGAACTGTAAGTACTTAGTGTTAACAATACTTGAAATGAAGCAAGTCAGAATCTTTTCAGTGGGTTAATTGGAGTATTCACAAATGTTTAAAAAACTGCTGACAGCATGACAGCATTACACAAGAATGACTGAAGCTAGCCAAGTGGAAAACAACTCAGATATGTAAAGCCAGTCATATATTTGACCAGGCATGAAGATTGGTTTATTTATTTGTAGCACTTGAATTACGATGGAGCAAAAAGTTAAAGGTTTGAGACAGAGATGTGTTTAGAGAGGTACTTTGTCCTTGGAGGAAATGCAATGAACAATTCAAAGAATGTGGAAACAAGACAAGAAATGAGAAAAAGGACCTCAAACCATCTCAACAGTCCCCCCAGGCCCAATGGAGCACTCTCAACTGCCCATGATCATAAATCCAGATCTGGGCACTGCAATATAGGGTAGCTCCATGCCTACAGCTTCCAGATGATTCCTCTCTGTCTCCCTCCCATTTCCTTTTTAACCTACACTGTACCTGTTGGGGCAAGCAAAATACATTCCACATATCAGTGAGGAAGAAGGGAGGGGAGCCACCAACTCAAAGAATGTTGATCACTTGTGTCTTATCACAGGCTGTGCCAGGCCACCCCTTGTGAATTAAAGAAGAAATAGTATCCCACTCTCTCATTTTTCACCGCCCAGAGATGTTCAGTTGCTCCCTTTCTTCCGGCCCCTGTGCCAGAGAGATTATCTGGGCCCATTTTGGGCAGCAGAATCCATCTTTCTCAAAGTGCTGGACCACTAGTCCTTGGCTCTGCTGAGGTCATCGGTGTTCCCAAACAGAACCTCCTTTTTAGGTTTATGTTTGTTTTTTTTTTTTTATTTCCAGTTTGTTTTATTCCAAAAGTTTGGAACTGATAAAGCAAGGACCACAGTGCTGAGTCTCTTAGTCAGAGGCCTTGCATAAGAGGGGGTAAGTCTATTTTTTGACTCTTCAGTACTTTACTATGCTTTATAACTCATATGAAGCCCACATTTCAGTCTGTTCTGAGAAAAAAGAATATTGAATCAAATAGATACTCTCAGTTTCTTACAGATTTTAAAGCTGTCATTTATTTACGTTATTAAATTCAGTCATTCTGTAATTGTAATGCAGTGATGAGTGGAGATGGATGGGTGGATGGATGGATGGATGGATAGATGGATGGATGAAGCTAAGAAAATAGTAAATATTATGCCATGTATGTCTGGTATTTGTGTTAATTTATTTAATTGCTTTGGCAGGATTTAAATTTCCAGAAAGAAATTTGCATTTTATTTTTCTGGCATGCTCCCTTTTGTGTGTGTTCTCTAGTAGCCAGTAGAGAAAATTCCAGTTACAAAGAGACAGATGTACAGACCTGTAAAAATATATAAGTAAAAGAAAACACAAACTGCCTTGGTAAGTTTTAACACACCTTCATTCTTTCTTCAAGTCTATGGAACTCTACTGTAGGAACAGAACACCTTTCTTCGAAAAGGTATTGGTGTTTGATAACAGTTAACACTGGTTCAAAAACTCCCATGTTTGGTTTGTGTCCCTGAACACAAATTTTCATAAGTCCATTCTCACCTATACCAGTTCGTATCTATGCACATGAAATGATTAATTTTCACTTTTAGAAGACAAAACTCTTCCACGTCGGGAGATTAGAGGGGTAGTGAAGGCACATACATGTCACCTCTCACACCACACATTTTCACTCTGTTCAGCACATTTGGAATCTGGTCACCCTACTGGTGACTGTAAAGACTGCGTCACAGCAGTTGAGATGAAGGAGTCTATTCACCACTCAGGGTAGAGCTTTAAAAATCATGAGAAGTCTAAGCAGGCTGCAAATTCACAAAATCTGATTCTTAAAGGCGGATAGCTGTTGAGGTTGCCAAGAGGGTGTTTTTTTGTTATTGTTTTTTTTTTTTTTTTAGCTCTGTAAGTACCAAATATTTTTTCTTGTTTTTTCTTTTTATGTAACTTTAACTTGCTTTATGAAGAGCTCTCTTGAAACATGTTCCAACAAATTGCTTTCATTGAACCCCAATTCTTGTTCTCCAGTGAGCAACCCTTGTTTGGTCTCCTTCACAGATGCTTTATTTTTTGCTTTTTTGTCATAACGACTTTTTGTTTTGCAAGTCTACTTGTGGTTTGTCTTCACATTGCACTCTTAGCAATGGAGAGTCTTCCCCATCTGATTGCAGTGGTAGTTCTACTGCCCAGCCCAAGGCCTGTAATCCTGGAGGAGCTACAAAGGAGACAGCTGGGTTTCAGATCTGGAGGTGTTCCAGCCTTCATCATGGGAATGTGAAGTGTTTGGACAATAAAGTGATGAGCTTGATGAGCTGTTTTAGACCCAGAGGGCACAATGTCAGTGTAGTATGATATGACAAGGCTGGACTCACATGTCACAGACCACAATATAACTGTACCCAGCTTTAGGATTTTTACGGCAGGCAAGAACAATGATCGGATTGGTAAGAAAAAACACAAGGATTGCACTGTTGTGAATAGAAAGTGGGGTAATCCTGGGAATGTTTATGAGGCCTGGATTTTGATATGCTAGCTGTGAGAATCCGCTTCCATCATTGCTGTTGGTGTTGAATTCAGTTTGAATCAATACTCTGGATTCCTCCATCAGCTGACACAGAGATCATCCAAATGACTGCCACTGTGGTGAATGGCTATGGATAATATATGGATAATCCTGATCACCCATGGCACCACATACTGGATAGGCAGTGGAGAAACCTTATCTAACATCAGTTTTAGCTGCTCTGCCAAATGCACAGATAAAAGAAATATTTTATCACAAGACTACATTAGATTTTATTGTCTTATTTTGAGATTTTGATTTACTGAGTACAGATAGGTAGATAAGTAGATAGATAGGTAGATGTGACACAATAATTTCACAACTAATGAGATAAAGAAAGTATATCTTATATGAATAGACCGGCATGTATAAAATATCAGACTTAGAATTCCTCACACCTTGGCAGGTACCTAATATGTCAATTGAAAAGAGATTTTTTCCAGTATTGTTCAAAAATTTGTTACAGGCAATGCTATTTCATTCCTTCCTTCATTATTTGTAAATGGATTGTATATATTTTCATACAGATAGATTTTCTGTCCAGGGTCTTGTTCAGTTGACCTGTTGCTTCCACTTACAGAACAATGGGATAGCAATTGGCCAGAATTCTTATTTCTGTTGTTGCTGTAGTGCACAAAGGTTTGTTTGTGTGTGATATCTAAAAAAAAAAAAAACACAGGATTGGTTGGATATTGCTGTGTGACTTGCTAAGCCCTTGTCCTTGCCTTCTCCTCTGACAGCAAATAAAAAAGTCAGACATACTAGAATCCTGGATATCAGCACCTATGAAGCAGATGAAAACTGCCAGGATTGTGTGGGCGAGGGGGAAAGAGAAGTAAATAAATAGCTTGGAAAAGATATTTTCTTCTAAGATTTTATGCGTCTCAGAGAGGTGACATAGTTTCTTTGTGAGGGGAATATTGGTGTGACTTGACAGGAGTTTAAAAGATTTATGAAACACACAGCGAGTGGTTGTGTGTTCCTGTATGAGAAGCGTACACTCCTGTAGAGGGTAAAGAAATATCTTTTTCCCCTCACTTTACATTCAAACTGTAATGCAAGTCTGGAAACTTAAAACTATAGATGTTCAGGTACAAAATGTGATTACTCTGGACATGTCTGCATGTGTTTTGCCACTTTCTATGCTTGGCTTCAGACGAGTGCTTTCAGGCCACTAATTGGACAGCAGACCATGCCTGCTGAATGGCATA
This sequence comes from Etroplus canarensis, assembly GCA_015106775.1. NCBI lineage: Eukaryota > Metazoa > Chordata > Actinopteri > Cichliformes > Cichlidae > Etroplus > Etroplus canarensis. The sequence continues at coordinate 19,210 of VUQH01022561.1, read as the reverse complement.
TGTTTCTGCCTATAATGACCCTCCTGTAGTTGCTCATTGAGGGGACAGGAGGAGAAGAGGTGCTGCCATCTGACCTGTAAATATGCCAGAATCTCAGCTCTTTGCATGTCTTTGATGTGGCATTTTGTCGACCAAATGCTGCCACAACAATTCTATGTGCAGAACTGCATGTGTCACATGGACATATACTGAGTTTCTGAGTGGTTCTGATTCCTGTTGCAGTAGAGATGCCTTTACTATGTTACTATCATACTATTATCAATAGCGCTTGTCTCCGCTCCAGAACTTGGTAAAATATTCATTGTGAGACTTGGATTTCAGTGATGACACTCCCTGCTGTGTCCCTTATTCTGACATTGAGGATACATTATTGAAGGTCAAAATAGAGCCCATAGCAAATAGTCTGAAAAGATAAGACAGTGAAAGGGGGGCTGAACAAAGATCTTCAGGATCTGAAGAGTCTGTCTCTCAGCTTTCAGGCTGGCTCAAGGATGAGGTTGGCCGTTTTTTAATTGGTGCTCAAGATTTTTAAAGATTTCTCCTTTAGAGCAGGCATGACACTTCATAAGATCAGCTCAGCTAAAAGGACAGTGAAAACTGAAGGAATAATAAAGTGTTCTTATAAAGAGATTAATACCACCAAGAAAATTATCATCACTAGGTACAAGTCTTCTTTAGAGCAGGGTTCTTTATATATGTTTCTGTACAAGCATTTGCACTTGATTTAACATGCTGGATGCTCAACTTTAAACAATGGCTGCAAGCCGTATCTCATTGGGGAACATTTATAAAGGAGTTGCTGCAGTGTCACAGTATAACAAAAGTACAATCATACATGGGCACCACCATTCATCCAAATATCTGTCCAGGTATCAGCTTGCAAGCAGCTTGTTCCTTCAAACTGCTCATGCATCACATGTAATCTTGCATGAGGATGTATCCTGTCAGTGTCTACAACAGAAAAGTTTTACTGGTGATTTGCTTTGAGGTTTATCTCCATTAACTCAGCTGTGTTGCTCCCTGAAATCAGAAGCCCCAGACTCAGATAACAAGTGGATTTGGTGAGGGAAAAGAAAACCACATGCAAAAGAGAAGTGGGCAACAGGCAGACAGATTTGGAGTACACTCCCTGTTTCATTAACACATTAAGAAATAAAATATATGTGAAACCCTTTAAAAAACTCCCCAAATTGCTCCTGAGCAGACATCTAGAGTGCTGTGGTGTGAAGTATGCTCATTTTTAACAAGTTGCTGCTTTCATACAGTGTTTGTTTAAACATTTTCAATCATATTACACACACGACACACAAGTATGGAAGATTCTGCTGAGTACACAAAGTATTGTCAAACAGTGTCTGGCTGTGCCAGGAAGTAAGTTCATTTTGATAGAGGGCAAAAGACGGAGAGCAATAAACTAGCACCACCTTGTGGCCTTTGGACCAGTTTCCTGACCCACCAGGAGAGTAGAGTTCTGTTGAGCCTGAGTGTGGAAAATGTAATCTTGTAAACTGTTGGAAATATATGGATGATCAATCCAAGGAAATAATTTAAAGCAGAATATCACCACCCACAAAGGAGCTTCACTGGGGATTCCATCAAGGGTTGGGTAGCAGCATGTGTTATAAGACTTCTTGGAATAAGTATTTTCAATGATGCAAGCAGCATGGCTTTATTGCATCAATCAGTCTGGCAGTCATTCCATCCTTAGTTTTAGTCCTAACAGCTATTAAATGGATTGCTATGTAGATTTGTTTAGATATTCGTGTTCTCCTGAGGATGCATCTTAATAGTTTTGGAGAAACTGTTTTTCTAAAATCATCATGCGGTACAAATTTGTTTAGATGATTGTGTACATCTCTTTGATGGAATGCTTCAACAAAAATCTGACTCAGATTAGTTTTGGTACACATGTTCCTGGTACACATATTTGGGTACTCAGAGGATGCACTGAGCTGACTGTTGTAATCATCAGGATTTTTCTTCTTTTACTAGCAGAAAGTCAAAGATATCCCTTATCCTGTATATCTAAACACCTGCATAATTTTATTCAGACATTACAGTTTGATTTTTCCCTCCAGCATCAACATGAGGTTAAAATTTGCAGCATAAAAAGATTGTCATGACATTCAGTACACACATTCATGCCCACCTTATGATGAATTGCAATGACTTTGGAGGTCCTTTGATTTTTCACCTGGTGTCACTGGAATGTCAAATTTTGTGCAGTTTGTTCAAAACTTTGTGACTGCAGCACTACTTACATTTCTATCAATGTTAAGATGTTTTTTTGTTTTGGCAACATCCATCCATTTTCTTCTGCTTATCCAATTTATGGCTGAAGTCTATCGCAGGTGTCATAGGGCAACAGGCAGGGTACAACCTGGACAGGTCGCCAGTCTATTTCAGGGCTAGCATAGGGAGACCGTTCATGCTCACCTTCATACCTACAGCCAGTGAGCATGCCTTTGGCCCATGGGAAGAAGCTGAGGTACCCTAAGAGAATAAGAATCAGAATACATTATTAATCCCGGGGAGGGATTGCATTGAATTGCAGAACACACAGAGCAACAGGGAGAACATGTAAACTCCACAAAGAAAGGTGCCAAATGGATTTGAACCCAGGACCGTCTTTCTGTGAGGCAACAGTGCTAACCATTATACCCATCTTTGGTTGGTAAGTCTGCATTTTTTTTCAGAGAATACAAAAAACCATGGGCTGTGTTTCAAAAGTTCATGCAGTGATTGCACACTCTGCCTATAGGTGGACACACTTGACAGCCAAAAGATGTGGCTTTCATGATTCTCAAGTGTGTCCTGTGATTGACAGCCAGATACCAAGAGGCATGTAGTCAGTTTGTAATTGTACCGTGTAATCAAGTCTTTATCTGGCATCTGTGAAGTGCTACAATGGTAACTGGCAGCATGTTGTCTCAAAAACCCTTTGACACTTTTGTTCTGCACCTTGTCATCCTCTGTATTATCACTCCACACCCCCTTCTTGTTATTTATTTTTTCCATCTACATTTTAATTTATTTATTTTTATGACTTTTTTTAATTTCAGTGCTGCCTCTCATTGCAAGAATCAAAAAATAACCTGCACATTCATCATCTTTCAATTTAGAGCCTTGAGATTCACCCTCCAAGATGCACTAATACTCCAACAGCGACACAGTTATTTGCATTTTGATTAGTGGGGGGCCGACGTCTCTCGTCTCTCTTGTCTTCAATTCCACCCAGCAATGCTGGCAACAGTCTAACCGCAACGGCACAAGCTGAAATGATACAATTAAATAATGAATCGAATGGGAGGGGTACTCTAGTGGGGGCTCTCTGCCATGTTTGTTGATTACTTCAGAGTAGTGTTTCCCTGTCATTTGGTGTCGAGAGAGCCTTAAAAATCTCTTGTGCTCTTGCTTTTCAGCTCCAGCCCGATGTTTTTCAAGGTCTGGAATCTGTGACACCTTTTATTGTTCAGCAGTTTAAATAGGGGAAAGGAGAGCATTTGTTTGAGCTGTCTTGTGTCACTCATAAAAAACACGCTTCTGGGAAAACCCAGCTAAATTCAAACCAAACCTAGTGGGAGTACTTTATTACTTGTATTAGTAAGAGCTATTCTTTGATGTTCCATCTCCTATAAGGGCTTGGGTGGGGAGAAAGGAAAACAGCAATTGAAATAAAACAAAAGTTTTTAGCTCCCTTATGCCTTGCCATAATTCAGTGTGCCAGAGGATCTGTGTGCTGTCTTCAAATATTTTGTTTGTGTTACATTAATTTCACAGGGTGTCTTGTATAGAGAGAAGAGAAAGAGAGAAAAAAAACATATCTTCTTCCAATCAAAACTGCTTGACAAATCGGTTTATTTGTGTATGCACACAAGCTTTTTACTCACATGTATTTCTCAGCCCAAGTTGTGGAAAATGAGCCATCCTATCCAGTGCATGAAAGGTTGACCATTCTCTGCAATGTACCCTGGGAGTACAAAGAAAATCAGACTGGCAGATGTCAATCAAAACTCCCTTGTTGGCATACTATAACTGTAATCGGGGTGAGCATGGTTATGTATCAAAGGATGGAGAGTGAAGTAATACATTAGCATATGTTTGCATAACCTTGGGACTCAGTAACCTTGAAAAAGACAGCTGTTTCTCAGCTTGGATGCTCAGTCATCATGGAAGAAGGTTTCAATTACAAGGTGTGATGGCAGAATGTGTAGTAAGAATTTCAGACTTTTCTTCAATACCTCATGTTCTTTCTGCTCATTTTCACAAAATGTGACCTGCATTTGATGCTTTTGTGACAATCATTTTTAATTAAAAGCCAAATGAGAGTTGTAGTTGAACTATCTCTCTTTCGCTCTCTCACACTCCTCCTCCCAATCCTTCTCCCTGAGGCCTTTCCGGTTCCAGTCGCTGTTTGTCTTGGGGCATTGTTTTATTACCTTCAAAACTCTACTGGGAAAATCTTAAGACAGCAGTTGCCTAGCAACAAGGACCTGACGGTTCCGCCACAGGAGCGGAGTGAAGAGCGGCCCGGAGCGAAAGGGAGACATGGAGAGGCAGGAGGGAGGGATGCAGGGAACGAGGTAACACTCAGACTGGAACAGCTGCAATATCGTCACAACTGGAGTCGTGGGTTAGGACCTAGTGAAGCAGCAATAGCATGCTCACCTGTCCCTTTTGAATCGCCAGTGGAGGAAGAGAGAGGGGATAAGATGAATGTGAATCAGTTTATCTGGGGTTTTATCTGTTTATCAAAGGGTTAGTGCTTAAAAGTCACTCTGTTAGAAGTATGATTGCAGAAAGTTCAATGTGCAACTATCACCTACTTTCTTTATTGATTAACTAATTGTTTTGTTTTTAAAGAACAACTTTGGGAGATTAACTTTTGACTTGAAGAATGGACAAGGGAAAGGTACACCATATTAAGTAGTATGCTTTTAAAGTGCTGGTAGGCAGTTTATGTTATCTTCAGACAGGTTAGCTTTCATATCCTATTCACAAACTGTTTCAAAATCCGCATACTTCTTTTAGTACAACTCTGCACTGAACACTTGTTTGTATGCTGTTTGGTGCCTTTAACACAGCAAGTTTTGCACGTTACATTGTTTGACTCCCTTTATCAGCTAGCTGCTGCATTCTGCTATGATTTAGAACTTGTCAACAATCAAACCACACATGTAAAGGGGCGTCCACAAGAGAAGTGATTCACTTGTCTCACTTCACTTTGCCACTAGCAAACATTCCAGGCTTCAGTTGCCACCATTTACCACTCTGTCATATGTCAATTTACGTTATCCTGTACTGTCATTGGTAGTCACTTCAGCTGGGCACATCAAAGTTGAGAAAAGTTTACATATTGCTAGCAGTTATTTCGACCATTGACACTTGAACTTACTGAATCTCACTGACTTTCTAAGCTCACTGGTTGCCACATCACTGTGAATCACTTCCTATATGGACAGCCCTTAAAACTAACTCCTTCTACTATTGTTTAACAACGCAAAGACACTTAACAGTGCCAGAACACATCTTCGACACATCCAATGTCAGTACCTGATGATAATAATCTGCTGCTTTTAGCTAGCTAGCTAACTATTTGGCACTGGCAATGGCATGGCTATGGCGCTGAGGGCGTGTTCTTCTACTGGTTGAAAATTGATTGACACTTCTTTTCCACTACATAGCAAGAGAGCAACAGTCAAGGGTGAGGAATGTACAGAGTTACACCCTGTTTAACTGTTTAAACATTATAACACACTATGCAGATACTTGTAGTGCACTTTGCACAGCTGTAGTTGTCAATGTGAATACATTTATGCAATTTAAAACTCAAGTGTAAGTAAAGAAGCATGTCATTTGAGACACTGTGCTAGTCATTATCTCAAACAGTATTTACGAGCATTGACTCCAACCCCAAATGGTTACTGATAGAGATGAAATGAGCAAGCTGTGGTATGGAGAAGCCCTCACTGAGAATCAGTGGCAGAAAGAGATTGACAACAAAGAAAAAGGGGAAGGAAGATGGGGCACAGAAACAAGAAGAAGCAGGTTTAGAGCAAGTAGGCATTTATAGGTGTAAGACTGGAAGGGGAGTGTTTGGGGTGGGATGGATCCAATTTCCAGGTCTGAAAAGTGAGGCCAGTTTGGATGTGCCTTAAACCATTATTCTTTCTAATTGTCAGCAGGGACCCTCACAGTCCGAGTCCTGGCTACCCTTAGAGACAGGATGAGGAGCTCAGTCATTGAGGAGGAGCTCAAACTAGAACCTCTACTCCTCAAAATCAAAAGGAGCTGGTGAAGGTTATTTTGGCATCTGACTAGGATGCCTCCTAGGCACCTCCTAGGTGAGGTTTGTTGAGCATATCCTTTTGGGAGGAGGCCCTTCCGTAGACCCAGGACACACTTTGAGATTACATCTCATGGCCGGCTTGTGAATGCCTTGGAATCTTCCTAGAAGAGCTGGAGGAGGTGGACAGGGAGAGGGAGTTCTGTGTGCCTCTCCTTAAACTGCTGCTCCTGTGAATAAGTGGCAGAAACTGGATGGATAGATGTCAGCAGGTGGTGACTAATCTAGTCGCAAATATATATACTTTTCTGATGAAATTATAGGCTAAATTGCAATTTTCAAGCCAAAGTGAATAGGACACAAAGTCCATTTTGTAAAATTTCGAAGAGTCAGAAAATTGTATTATTGAGGATATTCTCATTGGCCGATGACTTGTCATTCACAAGGTGTTAGCAAGTAAGTGCACAGTGTCCTGTTGCATTTTAAAAACACCAAGATGTCAAGAGTGAAAACACTAAGCTTGAGGGACTTCACAGACCAGTAGGTTATATTTTGGTGGCTACGTCCATCTTGTATATTGCCTATTATCTTTTATACTGCCTGTTCTCTCTATGTGAGTGTCCATCTTCTCATCTAACTCCTAAACAGCAAAAATATCTATCATAAGCTCCCAGACTACAAGTTCCAAGCATTAGAAAAAGAAAATAAAAGCAATCCTTTAATTGTACCACAGAGGGAAATTTCAATTCTTTTCACTCTGTTGATTTTATACATATACAATTCTACATGCCGTTCAAAGTATACACACACATGCACAAGCAGTAAACATGCATTATGGAGAGGTGACAGAGCAAGAGAAGACAGCCCGTGAAAGGCACCAGGGGAGCAATGTGGGGGGTTCAATGCCTTGCTCATGGGCACCTCAGCAGTGCTCAGGGGGGTGAGCCAACACCTCTCCAGCTTTCAGTCCATCCTCCATGTACAGTGGTCTATGCAGGCCTTGAACCAGCGCTCAGCAACATTCTTTTTCCTCATTCTGGCTATTTCCAGCTGCTCAGGGTCACTCTCTGGTTTCCAATCCCATTCCTAACAGACTGAGCCACTGGGATTTGCTCGATAAGTGAATATTAAATGATTATCAAAACTGTCAACTGTTTATTACATTTTAGACTGTTTTCTTAATACTGGAACTATCAGGTATGGTAGAATATTCTATTCTGTTCATTCTGATGACAAAATAGTAATCAGAGAACAATAGATTTTCCAATGCAAAGTCAAACCCTGGACTTATTGTAAATGTTGTATATTTATTAAAGGAGATGTCAGTGGGAACAGGCCTTTTGCAGTGAGGACCTGACATGGTATCAAGCCAGAAGGCTTTCTCTTTAACTGCTGATGGAATTTGCATGTGTGCTACTTAAAGTGCCCCTGTTCTTCTGCCTCTACATCCACTCAAGCTTTCACCTTTTTGGTTCAGCAGACTTTGATAAGCAGCAGCCTACAGGCAAAGAAAAATCAGAGCTGTGGTTACAAATTGAGGTCATGAGAGAGAACGCAATGTTTGTGGGTGCTCCTTTTTAAGGTTTATCTATGTTTACAAGGATGAAAACACTGTAAAGTTCCATGCGTTTACTCCAGTACATTGCCTTAAACCAGTGCAGTGACTCCTCTTGACATTTGCACTACTACTAGCTGCACTAGAGATTGCTTTGTTGGCACCACACCAGATATTTAATCATAATTAAACAAACAATTACCAGGCTAATTGTTATTGGTGCGATATTGGAGTGCAAAGGTTTACTGGCAGGGGATCTTCATGCTCTGGCTTGTCTTTCTCTCACTTCACATTAGAGCATCAAACTCTTCATCTGATCCTTAAACAAAAAAATCCTCTGCTACTGACACAGCTCCACAAAAGACGAGGTAACACACATCTGTATATCGTCACCACTTGGTTGAGCCTATTTGTAACAGTTCTATGAAGGAAATAAAAAAAAGGAGTAAAAGGCCAGTTAAAGGCCAATGTGAATGGCAGTGCCTTTTGAATATCAGCATTGTGCTTTACAAAAAAGAGGTCAGGCTCAAAACTGTGTGACTGATAAGTGTGGATGTTTCAGAAGGGTCACGCAGTGCTCAGTGAAGTGAGGCCTTTGCTTTGCTATTGATAGCTCCACCAATACACCTCATGCAGGGTGAAAATCGATGTTATCTGGTGACTGTGAACTTTGTTTGTGCTCCTGAACCCCTGACTCACTCAAAGGCCTGGAAGATTTTGTCCAGAAAAAGTAATTATTTGTTTTCACTGCAACTTCTGTGCTTTGGTAGTTAAATTAAATAACCCCCTTTTTGTAATCCCTTTAGTGCATTTTTAGTAAAAAGTTTTTGCTCTGTGAAAAGAAAATCTTTCCATGCTTCACACAGTGATTCAATTGTATTTTCTGTACAACAGAAGACATGAAACAGAAACTCTCCTATTGTTCTGGCATATTTGCATTGTTTTTCTTCCCTCATAAATTCTGCTGAGCTCTTACAGTTTACACTCACTTTGATTCTGCCTCCATCTGCCATTCCCATGAAACCCATAATTGCTCATCTATTCATTTTGTCAACAGTCTCTTTTAAAAATCATCTTTGTGAAACGATTAGCTAAAGCAGAGGAAATCATGGGAGATTTAAAACATATGATTAATTCATTCCTTGTTGTTTTGTCAAATGGAAGACGACAAGGGTGTCAGATGACAGTTTATTAGATAGATTTCCTTCCTCCTTCCAAATTACAATCTCATTGCCATTAGACTTTGGGAGGCCCATTATTGGTCTAAAAGCTAAATTGCATAATACTCAGTATTTATGCATACTCCTCCACTATGATTTAAGCTCAAATTAATACAAAAAAACACAATATTTGCAATTGAGATTAGAGTGATGCAAGTAGCTAAAACAAGCTGATGGAGTCCAAATGCCGATCTAAGTTGGAAATGTGTGATTTAATCTTGATTATGACTTAATACACCATATGCTTCTTGCAATTAGCTGTCCATGGATGATCCTCGTATAATTTGTTAAGAGTTCAATGTAGCGTAAAATCTAGGGCAGGTCCTTCCCAAGTGTTTAATCTGTTCTTGGGTAAGGGAGAAAAAAGAAGTGACACCAGGCACGTAGGGTAATTAGCTGGGCACATCATGTATGAGAGACTGTGTTCTAGTGTGCTCACACCTTCAGTTCTTCTACCCCATTCTTCCATTCAGGCCCTATAATGATTTTATGCAGGAACAGAGCAGACATGCACTGTGTTAAGAAAGGGAGAAGAAAAGTAAAAGAAGCAAGAATGCACAAGAGGTGAGAGAACATGAACAGAGGAGACTTGCAGCAGAAGATGAGACATTCTCAGAAGACCAAAGCAGCACAGCAGCCTTCAAGCAACAACTGTGTGAAGTCCATTCATATATCACAGCCCAAATGTTACAATTTTGATCCTGGAATATTGATGAATTCTGTCAGCTTAATTAAGTTTATTAGACCATAGTTTTAAACTGTATCACAAATGTTGCAGAAGTCATCAGCTCTGGTGCCTGAATTTGATGTGTTATCTGTATGGAATTTCTGATCTCTAATTGTGAAAATATGTGTTTTAATATTCTGTCATGTGAAAAAGAGTTTTTACAGGGCTCTATGCAGTCCTGTGAAAAAATAGGTACACTGTTACTGCTTCCATAGGAATTAAGAGGGTGACTACCAGTCAGATACTGCTAATCAAATGACCTTGATTAACTGATCATCAGCCAGAGTGACCACCTCTATAAAAGCAGGGGTTTTGGCAGTTTGCTGGTCTGGAGCATTCAGATCTGTGTGTGTTAACACAATGCCACAATCTTCCTAGAAGTAAATGTCTCAGCAAATGAGCAGAGAAACTGCAAATAACCCAAGAGCTACATCTCAGGCTCTATGGGCCTCAGTTAGCATCTTAAATGTTAAAGTTCATGACAGTACAATTAGAAAAAAGTATGGCTTGCTTGGGAGGGTTGCTGGGAGAAACCCTCTTCCTTCTTAAAAGAACATCACAGCATGGCTTATCATTCCAAAATTGTATCTGAACAAACCACAAGACTTCTGGAGCAATGTCCTTTGGACAGATAAGACCAAAGTGGAGATGTCTGATCATTGCACCATGTTTGGTTAAAACAAAAAACAGTATATTAGCACAAACACCTCATGCCAACAGTCCAGCACAGTGATGGAGGCAGTGATGAGGCAGTGATGAGGCTTTGCAGCCACAGGAACCAGGCAGTTTGCAGTCATTGAGTAGCCCATGGACTACTCTGCATACCAAAGTATTCTAGAGTCAAATATGAGGCTATCTGTCTGACAGCTAAAGCCTTCCAGAACTTGAGTCATGCTACAGGGGAATGCACTCAAGCATGGCAGCGAATCTATAACAGAATGGATGAAAAAGAAAAATATTAACATTTTGTGTGGCCCAGTCAAAGCCCAGACCCCAAAACAACTGAAAGAAAATCCTGTACATAAATCAGTGCCCACAAATCTCTATAAACTGAAGCAATGTTGTAAAGAAGAATGGGACAAAATTCTTTCTGAATGATGTTAGACACAAAGAGTCATACAGAAGAAGTTCATTTCAAGTTATTGCTGGTAAGGTTGGTTCTACAAGCTTTTGAATCACGGAGTGTACTTAGTTTTTCACATGAATGTTTGAATTTCCCCCATTTAAAATTTTCATTGTGTATAAAGTAAATATGCATTTTCCACAGAATGGATTTAAAACCAAATAACTCCTGGCTGGATGATAATGTACATATCATGGTTACAAATTCAACTGCCAATTATTCAAAAACTCTTGGAAATAAATGATTCAGAAATCCAGTAACTCAAATTGGCTTGGTCGAATTCCAACACCAGAGTTCAGTACATACAGTTTGATACTGAAAGAAAGGAGAAAGCATCTCTAGGACTTAATGTACACCACAAAACTTGCCTATTGCAAAGGGTTCCTGTTAAAGTTTTACACCTCAAGTACCTCATATTTTTTCATGAGGATTTTTTCCCTTTTGTTTACTTTTTGCCCAAGTAATATGTATATACATGCACATAAGAAGACTAGTAAACAGAAAACCCAACTCTAAATGTAAGATACTTTAAATAAAAAATAATGGTGAAACAAACAAACAAGCCCTGAGTATTAAATATAACATAGAAAACAAAGACATCCAAATTCTAAATATAACCCCCGTATCAACTGACAGGAAAGGAAAGTATATGAAAGTTCACTCTGATCCTGGCAAGTAGTTCAAGGTATGAAAACTGTAAAGAGTAATTTAAACCTATATTTAACAGCAAAATTATGCATTTCTGACACTGGCCTCATGGCAGTTTTTTCAGTGCTGAGAAAAACTGGATATATTTGTTCATGTACATTGGCCCATACTGTATTGTCCTTGTTTTTCTTGACCATCAGCACAACTTGGATGCTGAAGTATTTCAAAAGCATGTCTCGTGACAGCCCTACATATATTTTCATCCTCTGACAGGATTTGTTAGCCATTCAACCTAGAAATGGAGCTTTCAAAAATAAAAGCATAAAACAAAAGAAAGTATAAAAATATTAGTCCCATGTGCATTTTGAACTGTAGTTTCCTAGCTGAATAGAGTGCTGATGATGCTTTTTCCTAGTCAAGCCAGCATTCACGTTGGTTCCACTGATAAAACAGGATTTTTTCTATTGGAAAATCACAGAAAATAAATCTGAAATGTATAAAAGTTTAGGAAACTTGCATGTTTTGTTAACCAAGATAATCTTCACAAATTGATACCAATTTTGTCTTTGAAGTGTAAATGCAAACATAAAAAGTAAAAATAATAATTAGTTATAGTTTGGTTATTTAAAAAAAAACTTACTGGGCATGATGACATTGAATGTCCCAGGTTGCTTCTTTAATCTTATTTAGCAACTTATTACCAAACATCTTCTCTGGAATAAGTAACAATTTTAAAATGTAGAAGTCTGGTAGAATAACACCTTATTTTTTTTAGCCTATGTTAACCACAGATATAATTTTAGGCATCTACTGTAAATAAATAGCCATTTGAAAGTCTATCCATATCAAAATAAGATAAACTAATTACAGCAATTTTTATAAATAGTCCACCATTTTCAGAGGCTCAAAAATGGGACAAATTTGCAGAACTTTACATATGAGGATTGTTTTTAATACTCGGCTGAAAATTCTTTGCATCCAATCAGTTCTGCAGCATAGAGTATAGCCCTGTACATCCTTCACATCATCAGTAAACACTAGTAGTCTGGCTCCATTTGGAACCATATATGTCCATGCCTTAACATTGCCTCCACCATGTTTGACAGATGATGTGGTATGCTTTAGAGCTCTGCCCTTCCTTATCTCTATTTTTCTCCTACCATCATTCTAATGTGCAGTAATCTTGGTTTCATCTGTTCAAATATTTTTTTCAGAACTGGGCAGGCTTTTTTAGGTGTTTTTTGGCAAAATCTAATCTAACCTTCCTGTTCTTGAGTGTAACCAGGGGTTTGCACATTGTTGAATAGTCTCCATATTTACATTCATGAAGGTGACTCTTAAATATACTGTAGACTTGGACAATAATATGCCTACCTCCTTGCCAGTGTTCTTGACCCAGCTAGAAACTGTGAAGGGTTTTTTCATAACCAAGTGGTTGTCTTCCATGGTCTTTTGGTGTTGTTGAGCTAGCCAGTGCATCCATCCTTTTTAAGAATGTTCCAGATTGTTGTTTTGCCACTCCTAATTTTTTGCTGTCTCTCTGATAGGTTTATTTTGGTTTTTCAGCCTAAGGATGGCCTCCTTCACTTGCATCACCATTTCTTTGGACCTCATTCTGAAAGTTTCAGTGAACAGCTACCACATGCAAGTTCAACTCTTGGAATTAACTCCAGAGCTGTTATTTGCTTAGTTTGTCATGAAATAATGAGGAACAAGCCTCACCTGGCCATGAAACTGTTTGTCAGTCAATTGTCTCATTACTTTTAAACCTCTGAAAATGGGAACTATGTATAAAATGGCTGTAATTCCTAAACAGTTAAGGCAATTATTTTTTCAAAACCCTTGAATTAAAGCATAAAGTTTGCTCTTAAATCACACTTTGGCTCTTTGATTTAAAATTCAATATGGTAGTGTACAGAGGCAACAACATTTTAAAAATGTGGTTCTCCTAAAATGTATGGACCTAAGTATATATTCTATATTTCATGCAAGTTAAATGTCTCAAACTAGACTTACAGTTTAAGCCTTTTATATTGTAATATTTAATATTGGAAGTGACAGGAAATGTTGTTGTTCTGTTTTTTTATATGTGATGATTTAATTCTTTATTCCTATTACTTGTTTCTGCAAATCTGTACTGACTTCTTAGTTGTGCTATGAGGTTGAACATTTTAACCTTCGCTTGTTGCCCAACAAAACACCAAACTTAATTTTACTCACCTCACGCAGGCTTCAGATGACCAAATTAGGACCAAATATGCACAACTCTACAGCTATCACATTCTTCAACCTGGCCTAAGAGTGTGGCACTAACAGCTGAGCCCCTTCCCTCCTCCACACACACACCCTTAATCAAGGTTGGAAGATGCATTTGGTGAATTCAGAATTTCAAGTACCTCTCTACTCTACCAGTGTCTCGACTTTGCCTGATTAAAATGATAGAGGGGCTGGAGAATGTTTGATCTCCAAATCAATTTACATTTAAGATTCAATTTTGCACCTGCAAGACTTTGATTTTGGAACTTTACGCCTTCCCCCGTCTTGCAAGGACGGAGATTAATCTACACCAGCTGTTGAAGGAAATATTGTTGATTTTTTTTCTCCTCTCTTTTACTCACAAATAAATTCAAATAAATTCTCATAGATGTATCAGGCTGTGTGATATGTTAAACTATTTTTTTTCCTCTCGATTAAAAAACCTGGCTTTAAAACTTCATTTGACTGAGGTGAATATTAACAACGTGTACGATCTAAGACTGGCTGTGCTGCTTACAACTAATATACCCAGGGACACACACAGATGAGAACATGAAAACTCTCCAACTCACAAAATGCACAGAGAACAAAGAAGCAATCCAGGTCCTTTGAAGCATAGAGGGAGTTATTTATTTGGAAAAAAAATCCAAAAGGGTGGAATGCGATCGATGCTGAAAGGTGAGAGGAGAGGAACTGCGGGTGCAACAAACAAACAACAGGACCCAACACTAAATCACAGCTTACAGTCTTAATGTACACCTCCAGGGGGACATATCTGTTTTAGAACAACCCCAATGACTTATCGATCCTGGAATTGAATTACCCAAGCCCTCTCACTTTTATAAAGGCCTATAATATTAAGGCATGCTTGATGTTTGCATGCTTTTTAATTAAAATAGTTCTCAGGAGAAACACATCAAGAACTGTATTTGCACTGTTTGAAATATCAAACTTCACTTCATTGCTTCATGATTGAAAAAAATATTAACTAAAATTATTAATAAAAAGCAAGTAAAGAATGGCATGGTTTCCATTTACTCCTTTAACTAAAAGTCTGTTTTGAATTTTGGGAATAGTGCAACTGAGTTGTTTTAAGTATATTTTAAAAGCTCTCTTTTGTATTTTTTTAGCTAATTTTTTTTTGTTGTTGTTACCCACAAAGCAGTATTTTCCATCACAGAACAAATAGCGCGCTAAGACCAATGACCAAAAAAAAAAAAATAGTTTCTTAGATCTATATTTAAGACAGTTTGGTTATGACATGGAAATAATTTACAGATTTTTATGTCAAGGATGCTTTTGATTGATTTTTCACATTTCCTACCAGCATGCAGGCATTAGATTATACTGAAAGGTTAAAGCTACTTTGGAGTAAATATTCTTGTCAAGTTGACTTGACAGGGATTTGATTTGCAGTTTCACCGGGAAATGTGGGTGAATTTAAAGCATGTTACAGAATATCATAACTAGATTGAAAAGTCTTCCACCATGTTTGCAGCTCTATGTTCTTTGTGCCAACAGGCCCAAAAAACAATGCTAAAATGATAACATTACGCAGCTAAATACCATAATCACCATCCTAGTTTACCATGTTAGCACACATACTATTGGATAATTAGTAGCCCTGCGAAAGACTGGCAAGCAGTTCAGGGTGTACCTCACCTTTTGCCCAGTGACAGTTCTCCAACACTCCAACACTCCTGCAGCCCTGAATCACTTAAGCAGGAGAGGATAGATGGAGAGATGGATAAACTTGATAATCAAATGAGGCTGATTCCTCATGCTGAGGAACTTAAAATGATTATTTGAGAAATTGAGAAACTGTCTGCCTCCTGGGGAATGCAGACTCATCAAGGAAATGACAGGGTTTCATCTGGCCATTATAAATGCCTGTATTAAATTGTGTGCCAACATATGTTAGTATATAGATTTCATTCACTCACAGGGTGAGCTAAAAATATTATAACAAAAACATTATTAGAGTGAAAATGATTATAAAATATCACTGAAATCTATTCAATTATTCTTGAGATATTTTAGTAGGGACTAGAAGCATGGCTAGACCCATAGTCCCCCCATCGGAGCTATGTCACTCACATGGCTAAAGAACTGATCACACGCCAACACGGACATGAATATTGAAGGTCACACATACCTTAATACTACAGTTGGGGGTATGTAAATATGAATACATTCTCCATGTGCAAGTATCTGCAAAAGTATCTGCAACGACTTTGCAAAAAGAATTACTCCAAAGCATTCTTATCCTAGTTTCTGCCATTCTGTGATAACTGTCTTCCTTTAAAGAACGATGTTATCTATATTAGCAGGTTGGAGGGAGGATGCTTGTCAGAATTTTAACAGCCATTGAACTCTGGTTTGTGTTCATTTGGGGTTCTCTGGTTTTGTTTTGTGTTCATGTGCTGATTTTCCATTTCACTCACTGCTTATTTAGGTTTGGGCACCACAAATTCCCTTCTTTAAAAAAAGTGACACCCAGCATCTTTAAATGTGATTCCAAGGGGTCCTTTGGAAATGTTTGTCTGTAATAAGATGGGAATGAGAGACTCCTCTCACCATGACCCACTGTGACACAGCACAGATGCAAAAGGCGGCCATATGTGTATTTGTGAGATGCCAGCTGCTTTGACAAAAAGGCAGTATTTGACTGGGAATGAGAGCAGACTGCTACATCATGACATACATGCAGTACAGCACAAAAAAGAGGACTCGGTTTACCTTCATAGAGCAAGAGGAGTTTGGTTGTTTGCTGTGTGGATAATGCACATGGTGTAAAATGTTGCGCTGCATGCAAACCCTTGCCATTTTGGGCAGGAAATAAAATTTATATCACATAGACCCTTGCAGACATATGAATGTGGAAATGATGAGCTGGACTGAGAAATGTTTTATATACACCATCGTTTTACATAATTTATATTACAAAAAATGTGAGCCAGATGTCTGAAAAGGGCTGTGGCAGCTGATCTTTTGTAAATGTGTGGTGGATAACAATGAATAAATGTGTTTGTGAACTGTCAGAGCCAGGCCTGCAGCACTGCTCTTCTTTGCTTTAAAAGTCAAGCCGCTGTCAAAACTGCACATAAAGACAGAGCATATGACCACTAACTCCTGATAATTTCCACAGTCAGCAATTATCTTCACAGGTAGATCTTGTACTGGGTAGAAGACAGATTGGGTATGGGTGGCCATAAGGCTGTCTTGATCATGGCCATAGAGTAAAGAGTATTGAGTCTTCAAAATAAAACTGGTTTCTCCTGTTTGGAGCATACATGCACATTGAAAATATTATGAGTTGGAAGATACAAGTGTGTCATTATATCAATACTTTCCTCTTTTCCTCCTGGCAGCACAATAAATACCAAGATAGCCAGACTATAAGTTTTTTTTCTTTTGGAGAAAAGTTAAAGTTTTTTTTAACCTAATGTTTGGGTCAGAGAAAAGGATGCACAGTCACCATAATCAATTGATTTTTTTTTCCCATGAGACAGGGGATAATTCTGCCCCTAATTTTTTGGAAGGAATTTCTAATTGTAGCCAAAGGAGGGAGGGTGTCAGGTTTGGTGGTCTCAGGATCTCATTTCTGCTTTTTAAAGATGATGCATTTTATTGGCTTCTCTATGACTTTCAGCTTGCACTGGGGCTGTTTACAGCCAAGTGTGAAGCAGCTGGAGTGAGAAATGGTGCCTCCAAATCTGAGGCCATAATTCTCAGCCAGAAAAGGGTGGAGTACTCACTTTGGGTCGGGAACGGGTTGCTGCCTAAAGAAGAGGCGTTCAAGTATCTTAGGGTCTTGTTCATGAGCAAGGAAAGAGTGGAGCGGTAGATTGATAGACGGATTTGTGACGCATCAGCAGTGATGTGCATGCTGTACTGGTCTGTTGTGGTGAAAAGAGAGCTGAACGTGAAGGTGACGCTGTCAGTGTATTGGTCGATTTGCATTCCTACCCTCACCTATGGGCACAAGCTTTGGGTAGTGACTGAAAGAATGAGATCACTGATAGAATAAGTTTCCTCTGAAGGGTGTCGGGGTTCAGTCTTAGAGAGAGGGTGAGGAGCTCAGTCACTCGGGAGGAGCTCAAGGTAGAGTAACTACTCCTCTGCATTGAAGGGAGCCAGTTGAGGTGGTTCGGGCATCTGACTAGCATGCCTCCTAGGTGCCTACCAGGTGAGGTGTTCTGGGCATGGCCTACTGGGAAGAGGTCTTGGCTGGCTTTGGAAAACCTTGGCACCCCCCCCCCCCCCCCCCCGAAGAGCTGGAGGGGGTGGCCATGGGGAGGGAAGTCTGTTTAGACTGCGACCCACACCCTGATAAGAGGCAAAAATGCATTAATGGATGGGCAGGTAAGTGAACAAAAAATGCCGTGCCATTCTGGCCATTTATTCTCTAGATATGTCAGTCAAATGTCTCCCATGGATATCACAAATTCAACTCTGAGGATAAGAACGATAAGGTTATACAGTGTTATAGGTTTTGCTTACAAAGATTAAAGTAATTTATTGGCCTCTCTCCAATCCCTCTTTCAAATGATTCCTATTTTAGAAAAACTTTGGAACCTTTTCCAAAGGAACATAGAAGCCAAAGAGTTTATCTTTATTATTTACTTACAGCAATTGTGGAAACATCAAGATGAGAGACTCTATACCTGAATTGAGCACATGTGCCCCAAATTTATCCTAAATGTTCATTGCTTATATGACAGTTTATGTTTTCTTTGAAATGCTGTTTGAAAAGTATTGTAGTTGCAGCTATTTGCATTTTTAGACTTTAAAAAAACCGGAATAATATATGTAGTACTTACTTAAATTATATGTTGTAGTCTAGCAATATACTATACTCGTGCTGTAATAAAGAAAAAAAATCAATCAATCAATCAATCAACCTTTATTTATATAGCCCTTTACAACACTCAAAGGTGACCAAAGTGCTTTCCAATAAAATCAGAGAGTAAAAGGACAAGAAAATTGAAAAGAAAGTACTAATAATAAAAATAACAGCAATGATAGGACATATATGAAGAAAATAAAATCATATTATAGTGTCATGGTATTACTACATATTAAAAGCCAGTCTGAATAAATAAGTTTTAAGCCGAGCTTTAAAAAGGCCAAAATCAGTGATGATGCGCATATCAGGGGGCAATTTGTTCCATAGTCTAGGCCCCACGACAGAGAAGGCCCGATCACCCCAATGTTTATACCTAGTTCTAGGGACTTCAAGCAGGAGCTGGTTTGTGGACCTTAACACCCTGTTAGTATGCCGGACAGAGAGAAGGTCTGACAAATAAGAAGGGGCAAGGCCGTTAAGAGCTTTAAAAACAAGAAGCAAAGTTTTAAAATCAATCCTAAAAGAAACTGGGAGCCAGTGAAGGGA
>VUQH01022556.1:3911-16597 GCA_015106775.1 Etroplus canarensis | reverse complement strand
CACTTCCTCCCATCCGGGAGATCGCAAAAAGCCGCTGTCTGACCAGGGCTCAGAAAATCAGCAGTGACACCTCCCACCCCCACCAAGGACTGTTTTCGCTGCTGGACTCTGGAAAGAGGTTCCGCAGCCTCCGTAGCAGAACCTCCAGGTTCTGGAACAGCTTCTTCCCTCAGGCCATAAGACTTTTGAACACAACAAAACAATCCCTTCATTCCCCCTCCAACCCCCACAACCGGATTATCTCACTGGACTGTAAAAAGACATTATAACATTCATCAAAAAAATAAAAAAATAATGTGCAGTATATTTATCTGTACAGTAATCTCACACATAGCTCTTGTTTTTATACCTATTTATATCTACATCTTATTTTGTAAATACTACATTCCCTTTTAATCCTGCACTGTAACGAGCCAATGCAACAAAATTTCATTCTTATCTGCACTGTAAAGTTCAAATTTGAATGACAATAAAGGAAGTCTAAGTCTAAGTCTAAGTCTGAACAGTGGGGAATTGTCGCTCGCACACAATCATTGCTGTCCATACTGTAATCCCCTCTTGCTTATTTATTTAATCTGTTTTCAGTTTTTCTAGCTGTATGGTAACTAACCTTTTTGTTTACTCTGTCCTGTTATTAACCAGTCATATGTAGCTTGACCCAACCTTGTCCAAGGTCAGTGTTTATTTCTTCTGCCCAATAGAGCGTACACTGCCTGACCTTTGACCTTTGAAAGAATTAAGATCCATTATCCCTGTATTTATTCCTGCAAAAGAACATGAGTTCTACTGGGTTGCTGCTCCATTGTTCTTGGATTTTAACATGAGTCAGTCACAGTCTCACAGAGGCCTTCCAGGCAGTTACAATGACATTTCTCTAATTAGACCCCGTCCCCAGAGATTTATCCCGATCTCCTGCGGAGAGCTAGCTGGCACACAAGGGTAATAAATGTCTGAGAGACTTACTGTCAAAGACTGTAGGTTATAAACAGCTGGAGTGAGCGAGCACAGAAAAGCAACTGTTTCCACAGGCTCTGTGAACGTTATTGTTTTCTTTCCCCTTTCCTTAACGGAGAAATGCCAACAGAAGATTTTAATGAGGGAAATTGCTATTGAATGGCATCATGTAAATGGCCAATTTTCTTATAATGGGACTGGCTTACCTGCTTAATAGATACCAGAACATCTGGGAATGTTAATGCATCAGTCAAGTATATGAGGCAGTTTTTGTGTGCTTGCGTGAACACTGTACTGCTTGGCAGAACAGATGTTATTGTCTATTGTGTGGTTTGATTTATTTTAGCCAAAAAACATGAAGCAGTTTTCTTCACTCTCCCAGCCACAAAGCCTCCTGTAACATAACGCATCAATACAGTGAAATCCTGTACAATGTGGTATCGCATTATAAATCCTGCTCTGTCACTTCTCATGCAGCATTAGCAGACGGACGAAGCTCTTTATGAAACTGGAGGATTTCTTTTGGCGAGAACATCTGTCAAATCTGGCATTACCTTATGGCATTAAGGGCAGTGGTATGTTGACTTTGCACTTCACATTGCCCATTGTTCTTTGTACTCACTTTAATCAGCATGTGTAACTCTTATATTACTTGTTGACTGATAAAGAAAAACCTTAGTACTATGGTGTGGTTGAATTTTGGGCCTTATTTCACAGTAAGATCAGTGATGCTTCAACGTCATTAAAAAAAAGCTTTGAAGACAGTAATAAATCATCATTGTTTTGACTGAGGACTGCAGAACCAAAAACTCAAAACAATAGTCTTTGTAAAAATTCAAGTTCTGTATTGAAAATGAGCTTTTAAACTTCTCCCTTTCTCACTTTATCTCTCAGAGCTGCTGCTACTGAAAGTGCTCGCTGTAACAGCAAATTATCAGTTGCCAGCCAACATTGAAAAGTAAGTGTGCGCACGCTTTTGCGAACTTGGCCACTGATAGTGAGTCTCATCATTTGAGCACTGCAATATTATTTTTTAGACATTCTTACAATTTATCCTATTTTAGTGATTCAGGTGAATAATAGTAAAATCATAATGGTCAGATGAGATAACTTGGATTGGTGCCAATAGATATCTAACAAACTGCAAAAGGCAGCAGATGTGAGCCGGCCATATAACTATTGCCAGTAACAATCAAATAAACACCTTGAGTGCTGTTCCAGTAGTGATGATACATTTTTGGTTATCTGTCTCCAGAATGCTATTTTGTTTGCAATTGAACAAAATATTGAAACATTTATTTTGGGTTTACATGTGTTGTTTTTCTCTACAGCCTTGAATGCAGAACCTGTGTTGTCATAGGTAATGGCTTTGCCATTAAAAATAGGTCCTTGGGAAGCATCATCAACAAATATGACGTGGTCATTCGGTAAGCAAGTAACAGACACCAGTAACAGTAATATGCTTATTACTATTTGCTGTACTGCACACAGGGAAGATGGACAATAATAAAGTTAAAGTGTATATATTATGTTCTTTTAAATATTCTGGCAGGTGTTTATGTACTGTAATAAAGTGGACTCTCCTATTAAAAAAGGCAGAAGTTTCAAATAATGAGGTCAGCATATGTACTCATAATCATAATCAGAATACTTTTATAGTCCTGGGGGGAAATTGCATAATAAATCCCTGTAAGCCAAAACCTTAGGCTTCAGATTGCTCTAAACAATTGGATTCAGACAGTTTTTTTCTACTGTGACACCTTTGTGATGTGGGGATATGAGGGGATATATTTAATAAGGTCATCTAGACCACACAGCGTTGGTTGGAAGCACAGAAACCCCACCCATCCACCTGCTTTTCAAACTTTCTGTTTGCCATGGATAGCCAGTCAGAAGAAAGATGGTCATAAAGGGAGATGCGTTAAACCAGCATATTCCAGTGCAGTTAGCACTCCTTGCTAGATGACCTTAAAAAGGGAGTTTGGTGATTATTTTTTCCCTTGCCGCTGGAAGTAGGATTCATATCACTTGGCTGCAGAGCAGTCCTCTCAAGCTAAGTTTTGGGTCAAATCAAATTCTTTAAAGTGGGAAAGAAAGCATTCAGTTTACTCAGAGACAACGGCACTTTGCAAATCTGACTTTATAGCCTTGGAATGAACACCGGCATTCTGAGTTTTTATAAGCCTCTTTTCAAGCAACCAGAATTAGGCCTGGCCACAATGCATTTTTCTCCCCTCACCACCCCCCTTTTCCCCTCCCTCACATCTCTTGCTCTCTTCTTAGAAGCAAATAATTTCCTGGCCAAGTAGAGTAAGCTCACTGACATTCAGAATTCAATGCATGCCTGAGAATTTGATGTCATCTGGCTTTTTCTATCGTAGAAACATTGTTAAACCATTTTAATGCCCGTTGAGACTTTAGTTTTCAAAGTGATCAGTATACATATTACAATCTCAGTCTGCACTACTGTGCTAACAAATTTGCCAACAATAAAGCTATGGTGTTTTTCTTTTATTAATAATTTGTTAGAAGTGATAAAACATAGATTTTTTCCAGAAAGCATCAGGTTTAGAATTTCAGGCCCTGAACACTGTGTGTGAGTAAATCGTCCTGTTTGGAGGCAATTTTATTTTTTTAACAGTATTGTTGTTTTATGTGCTTAAAATCATGTGGCAGCTAATGTTTGGCAGTAGGAGACAGATCTGGGAGTGACTGTACACACAGGACACCACAATACCACAGTGTACTTGCAACAAGTTAATACAAGTTTGGCAACCCCTCAAACAAACATCAAGTAAATAAGCTATAGCTTTTATAAACCCCATGCAACGATGACGAGTGTGTAGAACAATACATTTCTTAAACTAGCAACTAGCTTTTTTGCAAATGTGAATTGATTGATTGATTAATTGATTGATCTATTGACTGATTTATTGATTGATTGGTAAATTTAAATTAATTAATTGAAAACCCCATCTGACTTGCCTATAGTAACTGTAAATATTAGTTTCCTTTTTCTGAGCAGATTTATAGTCAAACTTGAAATGATTTATGAAAAACATGCTTCCATCATCAGTGTGATGTGTCATCAGTGTGACCACTACTATAAAAGCAGATGTTTTGGTAGTTTGCTGATCTGGAACATATAGGTGTGTGTTAACACAATGCCACAATTTTCCTAGGAGTGGATGTCCCAGCAAATTCACCCCAAGATTAGACTGTGTAATGCTCAAAGAAATTGCAAAAGAAGAAGTGATTAGAAAAAGACTGCACAAGTATAGCTTGTTTGGATGAGTGGAAAAAACCTATTTTTTTCTTAAAAGAACATGGCAGTATGGCTTAGGTTTGCAAAGTTTCATCTGAACAAACCATAAGACTTCTGAAACAATGTCCTTTGGATAGATAAGATCAAAGTGTGGATGTTTGGCCATAATCCACAGCACTGTGTTTGGTAAAAACCAAACACAGCATAGTCTCAATCAAATGTGAGGCCACCTGTTTGACAGATAAACTTTGGCTGAAATTGTGCCTCAAAACACGACAATGATCCCAAGCATAGCAGCAAATCAGAATGGCTGAAAAAACCCCCCCCAAAAAACACAATGAAGTTGTTGCAATGGCCCAGTCAAAGTCCAGACTTTAACTTGACTGAAATGTTGTGGCAAAATTAGCAAAAATGTAAATCCCCACTACAGCAGCTCTGAAAATGATTTTTGTTTACATATTTTGTCCTCGCCTCAGGTTGAATGATGCTCCGGTGAGAGGCTATGAGGAGGACGTGGGGAACAAGACTACCATGAGGTTCTTCTACCCCGAGTCAGCCTCCTCAGACCCCGGACTGGACAATGAACCCAGCACACTTATGGTCCTCGTGCCTTTCAAACAGCAAGATCTACGGTGGCTCAAAGAAATCCTCTATAATGAGAAGAGGGTACTGGATATGTGTGAGAATGCACTCTCCCACATACAAACACACACAAACACTCACATACAAATGGCAGTCTCCCCCCGTCTCACTTTCTGCGCATGTCTGCTTCACTCTGTTTAATTTCTTTTCCAGCTTGCCAATCATCCATATCAGGAACAAACGCTTTTAAGGTTCCACTTGAGCAATACCAGCAACTATCACAGTTAAATGTTGTTTCCATTGCAGGCATCCTTCACTCTGTTGTTCCCAGCACCTCCGGCCTCCTACTGCCAATAGTTGCAGGGTCATTACCCGCTAATTTGCACATTGACTTAGTGTCCTTCAGACAAGAGGCAGTAATAGGTTTACTTGCATCTCTGCGTGCATGGTTGAACTCATTATGCTTACCAAAAATAGCAAAAAAAACGACAGAAAGGGAGTAAAAGTTACTCCCTTTCTGTCGTTTTTTCCTCTCAGTTTCATAACAGCCTGCCTGTTATCATTCTATCTGTTTGTGTATCTTTTCCAGGTCAGAAAAGGCTTTTGGAAGCCCCCTCCTCAAATCTGGTTGGGTGATGTCAGTAAAGTCAGAGTGCTGGACCCACACTTTTTGCATCAGACTGCAGCCAGACTGCTCCAGATCCCTTTACAGCCCAAGAGTAAACAGGTGAGTCATTACTTTCACTTAACTGTTTTGACAATCATGACTCTGCAAGTGTGGAAATTACAATTTGTAGAACTAGAAATTTAGGTTTTGATCCAAACCACACTGTAGCCTTGTTTTTAGTCAAACCAATCAAATTTCTTCCTTGTCTTATGTCTTTACTCTGTGACTGTGGTGGTGATGTTGCAATATTGAGAATTTCTGGCATCCTTAACAGCAGTTTTCCCACTTGTACTTTTCGTTATTATTTTCTCCCTTTTTTTTCCCTATACCTCCCTTTTTTCCTTTTGGCATTTCACTGCTTCCCACATGAATGCTAACAAGGGTGATTGGAGCCTTCACTGATTAGCCACAGTTACTCAAGTGATCTGTCTTGAGCTCTGTGATAAACACTTTAATAAAGAGGCATTTCTCTTGAATTCTAGTAGGTGAAATGTTGAAGGTCAGGAGAGATTGTGTAGGTCCAATTACTGCAAATATGGTGAAAATTAGCTTCTGCTTGACATTCTGGTATCTCATTACAAGCTAAGTGCCTTATATCTTCAAGGCTAAATAGCAATTCCATGGAAGTAATTGGCTTTTAAAAGAAAGCAAAAATATTGTATAAATGTCAGCCAGATGCCCTGTCTTTAAAAGCAAAGAGCAGTTTCCACTCTTCCTTATGTGCAAAACAGATTATTGCTTTTTTTCAGAAAAAATCCCAAAATTGTGGCCTTCAGTGCCATCACCCCATTTCTAAGTTTAGTTGATATTCACCAGTTATGTCTTGTGACTTTTAACTGAAGATAACTTCAGCAAAACACAATAAAAAGAATCAGAATACTTTAGTAATCCCCAGGGGGGAAATTACTTATGTTACAGGTACTCTGTTCAGTATACATAAGTATCATTAGAGAATATATCAGGAGAAAAATGTGGAAACTCCAACTTTGCATAAAGGTGTAAGGTCTGTTCTTAATGGAAGGAGCTATACAGTATAATAGGCAGGAATGACTAAGGACATAAATCAGAAGACGCATAGTTATTACACAGTAATAATTGCAGTTTATTATTTACACAGAGGGTATATGCGAATGCAAAATCGAAATGTGTGAAAAAGACATCATTACTCTAAACTAACTCATAAGAAAATAGCAATTGTGCAACGAAAACCCACAATCCATGACACTGAACAAAGATTGTGGCTGATAAGATTTTGAAACACCATGGGATTTGACTGAAGCCGATAGACATATTTATTGGCTAATTGCATCCCAACCACCACGTGTGACTCACTGTTTGTTTGGTGGGGATTATCCCTGATGTGGGCCCAAGCCAAGTGTTGTTTTGGTGCTTCATGTTTTCCTCTCCTGAGTCCTTTTTGTCAAAGAGTGACTGTGGGTGTAACCATTTTAAAACTGTAGTGCAAAAATAATGGGTTGGTGCAAGAGAAGAGTGGGTGGTGCAATCAGCAGCCTCACCCAACTGGAGCTCTGCACCATCCTCACAGCTTGCATGGAAGTGTCCGGGGGGAGAGGAATGTGGGCAGCAGCAGTAGGAGAAAGATGGTGGGATTAAGTGCTGAGAGAACTGGGGCCTGCAAACAGCAAAGTTATGTATGAAAACATCTGAAAATTAAATATGTTTAGTTAGGGTTGTAAATATTCAGTTTTTTAAATGCAGTTTCCCCCCCTGGTATTAATAAAGTATTCTGATTCTGATTAAAACATTGGTAAACACACTAGAAAGTCTAGGTATCTGCCACCACCCTCATTATGTTTTGTTAATTTTCTTAGTCATAGCTTATAGTTTTCTTTTCTGTTTTGGGGAATTTCTCATCTGCCAAATACCAGTAGAGGTACTGAATGTAGCAGCCCCTGTCTTTGTACGTATCCTACTGTGAGGATTGTATTTTTAGAGGTTATTTGGGAAGGCCTGAAAAAATGTGGCATCAGTGGAACTTTTAGGAGTATGGAGCTCTTACTCCATGTGTAAGATTAGAACTTCAGAATGATTTGATCATGCCTGTTATATCACTTATGCTTCTCCTTCATATCAAGTGATGCTTCATAATAAATGTACTATTTGAACGCTATATGTACCAAAATACTGGGCTACCTACACATTACACCTACATGAGCTTTAATGACATCTCATTCTAAATCCATTGGCATTAATATGGAGTTGGTCCCCCCTTTGCAGCTATAACAGCTTCCACCCTTCTGGGAAGGCTTTCTACAAGATTTTAGAGTGTGTTTGTGGGAATTTTTTCATAATCATCCAGAAGAGCATTTGTGAGATGCTGATCTTGGATGAGGAGGCCTGACTTGCTTCCACATCGGTTCTGGTTCATCACACAGATGTTGGATGGGGTTGAGGTCAGATTCTTCCACATCAAACTCAGTCAACCATGTCTTTATGGACCTTGCTTTGCGCACTCGAGCACAGTCATGCTGGAACAGAAAAGGGCCTTCCTCACACTGTTCTCACAAAGTTGGAAGCATAGAATTGTCTAAAATGTCTTGATAAGCTGAAACATCAGGGTTTCCCTTTGCTGGAACAAAGGGGCTCAAGCCAACCCAAGAAAAATAACCTCGTGGGCCAATAGTTTTGTCCACATAATGTACATTTTCATACCCTTCATCTTATTTTGCGACTTCTGAACAAATATTTCTGCATGAGGGCAAACCTGGTCTCATCATCAATTTCACAACACTCACTCTCCCTCAGGTTAATGACCCTGCCAGATAAACTGCCGGAGAAACCCTCAACAAATGGAATGAAATAGTGCAAACTCTCCCACTTGCAACCACTTCTCTCTTCGTTTTCCCTTTTCTTCCCTTTTGTTCACGTGGTTATAATATTTTTATGTTTACGCACATTTCTGCGTCACATGTTTAATGTTCAGCACAAGGACAGACTTGTGTCGCAGTTTAGTAGATTTGTTTGCAGTGGTGACAACATGAACCCCCCCCAGCCCACTCTTACCAAGGATCCAAAATATGTGCCAGGCCACTGCAGAGTGCTAGTCTTTGGCTGTGTGCTGGCAAGCGCATGAGGCGAATACACACAATTTTAACAAAATAATTTTTTTTAAATTGTCAAGCTTGGTCTATTGGCAAAATTTGTTTGTCAGACTCTCATCAAGGCTACTTCAGCAGGTAGCGGTCGCTATCTCTACAGATGAGTTAACATTTGTTTACAAAGTACTTTGTTTTGCTAAAAATTAACCTTGACTGCAGTTAAACCCATAAACTCTCACAGATGAACACACACTACCATGTACATGCCTGTGTCCAGGTTTTCTTTAAAACATCTGTTAGAGTATGCTTCTATATGCTACTGTATAATATTTTCTTATGGTATACAGGATTCCTCATTGACACACTTAAAAAAAAGAGAGGGAAAACTAACCTAGACCCTGCGATACATGAGAATGTGACCACAGAAGGCTGCAGCAGAACAATTTCTTGCTGCACTGAAAATAGCACAGTGTTTTTACATTTGAGCATAGGTATTCAGAAAGGGCACTCCACTGAAAATTCTTTTCTGAGCTATTCAAATGAATGTCCTCTGATGCAGATGATTTCCCAGACAATGCTACACATCGTGTGCATAGTCTTAGTCACTGTCCTCTACAGATTATATCAGTGTGCATGCAGTCATGTGAAAAAGTTTTCACAGCACTCTTCCAGGGCCTGTGGCTGCAAAACAAACTCAAGTCATCATTCCTCCACCACCATGCTTGACAGTTGGTATGAGGCATTTGTGCTGATATACTGTGTTTGGTTTTACCCAAACGTGATGCTGTATATTATGGTCAAATATCTCCACTTTGGTCTCATCAATCCAAAGGTCATTGCTCCAAAAGTCTTCCAATTTGGTTAGACGCAACTTTAAGAACCTAGGCCATGCCGTCATGTTCTTTTCAGAGAGAACAAGCTTTTTCCTAGTGACCCTTCCAAATAAGCCGTACTTGTTCAGTCTTTTTTAATTATACTGCTGTGAACTTTAACAGTTAACACACCAACCAAGAAATGGGTTAGGATAGTGGTTTTCAGACTGTGGGGTAGGCCACTCTGGTAGATCATGGAGCCACTGCAAGTGTTGTGCGCTTGACAGGAGAAAAAAATTAAGCAATACGTAGTTAAGTCAACATGATTTTGTAGGTAAAAATACAAATTGTTGATGCTATTGTACTGATATTTATTTTACTAAAATAAACTTGGATCCCTTGCATTGTTAATTATTGATAAAAATGGTGGGGTGTTGAGTGTTAACTTTTTAGGTCCTGAAGTGGGGGTTTAGGGTTTCAGTAAGGACAATACCATCCCAGTGGGCCCTTGGACTAAAAAAAAACTTTCAGGACTCTCAGAGGAAATCTGACTGTGTTTTGGACTGACGAAGAAGAAAAAAAATCGATAAAGTGGATTTTATTTTGAAAATGATAGAGTTACATCTATCTTCAAATCATATGGAAATAATTCTGCTTGCCTTTGTGAAAATGGATAAATGGATAATGGATAATGACAGTCATATGGAGAAGTGGCAAACAACTCAGGGGAATTTCTATGCACAGAAAGAGCCAGCCAGGAACAACACAACAAACATATCTCATCTCATTAAATCTCACATTAGCTTTATTTCTTATATTTACTAAAACAAGCAAAAGATATCAGTAGACCAGAAGATATGCTTTCTTTATTTGTTCTTTTTTTTTAAGAAAAAGCAAATTAAGTAAAGTGACAAGTTCAATTTGTGAAGGGGAATGTATTTTACTGCAGTTTTTAGGTTATTTTTCTATTTATTTTGTGCCCAAATACACAAGAAACAAGATCATGAGATGGAAGAAAATTGTAGCAGTTACTAGTGTGCTTATATTATTATATTAGTGTGCCTCTTAAAGTAGCTCTCCTGGGTTTAATTTGTCAAGTATAATCTCTTGTAAGAAGAAGGTATGATTTCAACGAGACAGCTTACAGTAAAATCTAGAGTTTTGTTTATGTCTTGTGCCAACTTTTAGCCCAGCTATACCCTTTGGAAGTTGATGAATATGCAACTGTCAAGTGATAAATGCTAACATTTACACTACACGTTAATCTCACCATGGAAGGTTGCGTCAGGAAGGGCATCCAACGTTAAACCTCTGCCAAATTACCAATGTGGATTAATCTACTGTGGCAACCCCTTGGGGAGAATACAAGGGAGCAGCCAAAGGTACATATTGTGGGAAAAAAATCCCAATCACTATGCAGGCCTGTGCACATCATCTTAGAGTGGTTATCTGATAAATGTCCGAAGGACTCACTAATTTACTGTAATCAGAAACGAGCTTAAGATTCAAAATACTTAAATACTTTTAATAAGTGATTTAAAGAATGCTTTACTTCAGAAGAAACTGTGGCAACTAAAATTTTGAAAAAACACAGTTTCCCAGTGGATTTATTTACTCCTGGAAATAAAAGCGACCCAGTGATTGCACATTTCAAAATACTGAGGTTTTTCTGTTTGTTCTAAAGCATACATTAAGTGAACTGATTTACATTACATAACATTTAAAGTGTGTTGGAACAAGACGTGGTTGAAATTAAAAACTGTATGCATGAACTTTGTTAGTGATACAGATTAGGTAATGCTGAGGTCATGAGATTGACTATTGCATATGGAAAAGCTTGTGCAAATTGGCTACATGTAAAGTACCACAGCAATAGTTTCTCTCTATTACCATCTAGTGGTGAAATGAGAGGCATTGTTTAAATTGTAACATTAAAGCCTGATGGTAAATGGTAAAACACTAACCTCTTGTTTTCACGACACTGCAGATGCAAAATCTACTGCTATTACATCAGTGCTCTTTTCTTTTATGACTAGCCAAGCTACACAATTTACAATTTTACATTTTTTAAATGAGGAAGTGGGGGCAGCTATGAAGAGGATGACAAGTGGTAAGGCATTTGGTCCAGACGGGCATACCTGTGGAGGTATGGAGGTATCTAGGAGAGAGGGCAGTGGATTTTTTAGTTTTTTACCAAATTGTTTAACACAATCTTGGAAAATGAGGGGATGACGAATTGAGAAGAAGCTCACCGGTCCCGATCTTCAAGAACAAAGGTGATGGCAAGAGCTGTAGTAACAACAGAGGAGTAAAGTTAATCAGCCATACCACGAACACATAAGAATGAGTTGTTGAAGCTAGGTTAAGAAGAGAGGTGATAATCAGTGAGCAGCAGTATGGCTTCATGTCAAGAAAGAGTACTGCAGACGTGAATGTTTGCTTTGAGAGTGTTGATGGAGAAGTATAGATTGGATTTTGGGCTCTGGCTGGGCCGTTCAAAAACTTTAATGTTCTTCTGGTAAAGCCATGTTTAATTGGATGTATGCTTGGGGTTATTGTGGCACTGAAAGCACACTTATGCAGCCAGCTTATTGTAAATTTTTTATTTCTTTAAATTTTCACCCACCTGATGTTTCTTTTTCATTGAATTGTGCAGGTTATAGGTCACATTAAAGGTGGAAAAAGTTTTGACAAGATTTATCATGGTCTTATTTTTTACATCAGAAAAACCTGGTATTTTAACAGGGATTTGTAGACTTTGTATATTCACTGTATGAGGACAGTAAGACATTGGTGCGGTGTACAGTTGACGTGACAGCTGGGTTCTGGTTGAAATTGGGATTACATCTGGGATCAACTCTGAGCCCCTTCTTCTTTGCAACAGGGATGGACAGGTTGACAGCTAAAGTCAGGCAGGAGTCTCGGTGGGCTATGATGTTTTCAAATGACATTGTGATCTGCAGTGAGAACAGGGAACAGGTGGAAGAGAGCCTACAGAGGTGGAGGTATGCACTAGAGAGAGGAAGAGTGAAAATTAGGAGGAGCAAGGCAGAATAAATGTGTGTGAATGAGAGGGAGGCAGGGTGGAATGGTGAAGATGCAAGGAGTAGAGTTAGTGAAGTTGGATGAGTTTAAATACCAGGGTCAACCATCCAAAGCAAGGGACAATGCACTAGAGTGGTGAAGAAGAGAGTGTAGGCAGGGTGGAGTGGGTGGAAAGGTGTGACATATAGTTTGGAGACAGTAGCTCTGACAAAAAGACAAGAGGTGGAGCTGCAGGTGGCAGAATTGAAGATGGTGAGACTTTAATAAGGAGAGCCCAAGATGATAGGATTAGAAATGAGTAC